>JASANA010006692.1:0-11293 GCA_030248095.1 Ptycholaimellus sp. GST1_10
GGCTGTCTCAGATAGCGCAGTGCAGGCAGTCTATGGTAGAGGTGGAGAGGGAAGTCCTCCTCCGGCTCCAGTGGACTCGGGAATACTGGACAGTTGAGTTGGCCGCGAAGGCAGGACATCCGCAGCAGGGTCGGCGAGGCTCTGGCAAGAAGTGAGAGGCTGTCTCAGATAGCGCAGTGCAGGCAGTCTATGGTAGAGGTGGAGAGGGAAGTCCTCCTCCGGCTCCAGTGGACTCGGGAATACTGGACAGTTGAGTTGGCCGCGAAGGCAGGACATCCGCAGCAGGGTCGGCGAGGCTCTGGCAAGAAGTGAGAGGCTGTCTCAGATAGCGCAGTGCAGGCAGTCTATGGTAGAGGTGGAGAGGGAAGTCCTCCTCCGGCTCCAGTGGACTCGGGAATACTGGACAGTTGAGTTGGCCGCGAAGGCAGGACATCCGCAGCAGGGTCGGCGAGGCTCTGGCAAGAAGTGAGAGGCTGTCTCAGATAGCGCAGTGCAGGCAGTCTATGGTAGAGGTGGAGAGGGAAGTCCTCCTCCGGCTCCAGTGGACTCGGGAATACTGGACAGTTGAGTTGGCCGCGAAGGCAGGACATCCGCAGCAGGGTCGGCGAGGCTCTGGCAAGAAGTGAGAGGCTGTCTCAGATAGCGCAGTGCAGGCAGTCTATGGTAGAGGTGGAGAGGGAAGTCCTCCTCCGGCTCCAGTGGACTCGGGAATACTGGACAGTTGAGTTGGCCGCGAAGGCAGGACATCCGCAGCAGGGTCGGCGAGGCTCTGGCAAGAAGTGAGAGGCTGTCTCAGATAGCGCAGTGCAGGCAGTCTATGGTAGAGGTGGAGAGGGAAGTCCTCCTCCGGCTCCAGTGGACTCGGGAATACTGGACAGTTGAGTTGGCCGCGAAGGCAGGACATCCGCAGCAGGGTCGGCGAGGCTCTGGCAAGAAGTGAGAGGCTGTCTCAGATAGCGCAGTGCAGGCAGTCTATGGTAGAGGTGGAGAGGGAAGTCCTCCTCCGGCTCCAGTGGACTCGGGAATACTGGACAGTTGAGTTGGCCGCGAAGGCAGGACATCCGCAGCAGGGTCGGCGAGGCTCTGGCAAGAAGTGAGAGGCTGTCTCAGATAGCGCAGTGCAGGCAGTCTATGGTAGAGGTGGAGAGGGAAGTCCTCCTCCGGCTCCAGTGGACTCGGGAATACTGGACAGTTGAGTTGGCCGCGAAGGCAGGACATCCGCAGCAGGGTCGGCGAGGCTCTGGCAAGAAGTGAGAGGCTGTCTCAGATAGCGCAGTGCAGGCAGTCTATGGTAGAGGTGGAGAGGGAAGTCCTCCTCCGGCTCCAGTGGACTCGGGAATACTGGACAGTTGAGTTGGCCGCGAAGGCAGGACATCCGCAGCAGGGTCGGCGAGGCTCTGGCAAGAAGTGAGAGGCTGTCTCAGATAGCGCAGTGCAGGCAGTCTATGGTAGAGGTGGAGAGGGAAGTCCTCCTCCGGCTCCAGTGGACTCGGGAATACTCGGACAGTTGAGTTGGCCGCAAAGAAGGCAGGACATCCGCAGCAGGGTCGGCGAGGCTCTGGCAAGAAGTGAGAGGCTGTCTCAGATAGCGCAGTGCAGGCAGTCTATGGTAGAGGTGGAGAGGGAAGTCCTCCTCCGGCTCCAGTGGACCTGGGAGATACTGGACAGTTGAGTTTGCCGCGAAGGCAGGACATCCGCAGCAGGGTCGGCGAGGCTCTGGCAAGAAGTGAGAGGCTGTCTCAGATAGCGCAGTGCAGGCAGTCTATGGTAGAGAGAGGAAGCCCCCGCCCCCCGCCCGGCCGAGCCAGCGGCCCGCCCCCGCCCCCCCCCACCCCCACAGCTCTTTTCGTTACATTTTGCCACTCTAAATCTGTACTGACCGGGTATGAAAGTATCTTGGAGCCAGGTGTAAAAAGATTGGCTGATCGGATAATCTAAAATGAACTCCACAGTTGCAAAGCTCATGGTTGCGGCAAGTCCTCCCTTGTACATCGTCAAGTTTCCTGGAATCATGTTTCTCTAAAAGTTTTTAAAATGGGTGTATATTTTGAAAAAATGGGCTTTTAAACCTGGTGGAGGTTCTTTTGGAGTTTGTCTATTCACATAAAATATCTGTCCATTGGCTTCATGTATCTGATACACGCTCTTGTTTTTAACAAGATACATGTCTTCTGGAATCTGCAATGAACTGGGATAAAAATTCATCAACAATATGACATTACCCTTTGCAGTGAAGTCATGAAGAGGATGCATATAGTAAGATATTTTACAGTCCTCATTTTCGAGTTTTCATAAAAATATTACTCTGTAGGATACGTCGAAGTTCTCTTTTTGAGCTCGCTCTAAGGTGTCATCATTGGCACCGTTGAATACTTTCAGAATTCGCACCATTTCCAAATTCGTTCGTAAAGGAGCATCGTTCCAGCTCAGCACCTAAGGCCAAACCTATTTATTAGAAAAAAGCTAAGCGCAATATTTGCGTGCGCTTTCAAATCAGGTTTCTGAGCTCAGATAAAGAAATATGAGAAGCAAAGTGAACCTGAACATATTTCCAGCTGCGAGAGTGGTTGCGAAGGGCTTTAAGGCAATTGACTGCAGCGTTGAGGATGCCGATGGAGCCCCAGCCCATCAGCTCCTGTCTCTCCGCCATCACCAGGTTCCCCAAACATTTCACCAGGTGCTCCACTATTCGCCCCGTCTCTTCAATTGTATCCACCTACTAGAGTCCACGAGGACAGCCAGCAATTGGCTGAGGAAACTGTTGACGTGATGACGGTCGTAGGCGAGGCAGTAGAGGTTCTGGGGCTGGTAGAGGAGCTCCAGGAGACGCAGGAACTGCTCCACCTCCTCGTCCAGGATGAGGATGAAGGCCAGTGGGAAGGCCGCCTCCTCCGCACTCCGCGGCCTCTGCGGCAGACAGAGCTCCCTCTCCCAGAAGCCGCAGTCTCCCAAATCACCCTCCAGTGGCAGGGCGTAATTGGAGGGTGGGCGCCATTTCTTCCAGTGGGCCAGATCCCGCCCGCCTTCCACTGCGGCGCAGTCCAGGCTGCTAAGAGCCGCGTAGTGTCGATGCAGGCAGGCACGATAGGCCGGGTCTCTGGGGCCTTGGCGGGGGTCCAGACGGTGGAGGAGGAGGACGAGGAGGCCGCTGAGGAGGAGGCGCTGCCAGAAGCGCATTCTGGGATGAGGCGGCAGAGGCTAGTTGGCCATTTTGCGGATGGGCTTTGCGCTTTGCTCTGGGGTTGAGGCGATGAGGCTCTCGAACGGTAAGCCCCCTTACACCTGCGACATTACAAATATTATTTTGAAAAGTTATAAGGGGAAAAAAACATTTTCATTTTCTTAGCCCCTAATACAGTTTATTTAAGGTTAAAATAAATCCATATTAAGGCATAAACCAAATTTTTGAAATTACTTCGCATTATCTGCAAGAAAAGATAAAGATTGCTTAAAAAATAGAAAAAGTGGTAATAAAAGTGTCTAGTTTCGAAAAACAAGTATATGGCGCAAAGCGCAATAGGTGACCGCGGAGCACTTAGTTCTGTGGTTTCTCCACCATTTTCAAAAGTAAGCACAGATTTGGAGTCGTTATATATGACTTGTGAACAAAAAAACTCAAGTGTTTTGTTCAATTATCAGCCATTCAGCTGCTACTAATTATTGATGCTATTGTCATGCACAAAAGTTTGTCACTCATGAGGGAAAGTCTGTGGTTTCTCAACCATTTTCAAAAGTAAGCACAGATTTGGAATCGTTATATACGACTTGTGAACAAAAAAACTCAAGTGTTCTGTTCAATTATCAGCCGTTCAACTGCTACTAATTATTGATGCTATTGTCATGCACAAAAGTTTGTCACTCAAGAGGGAAAGTCTGTGGTTTCTCAACCATTTTCAAAAGTAAGCACAGATTTGGAATTGCTATATACGACTTGTGAACAAAAAAACTCAAGTGTTCTGTTCAATTATCAGCCGTTCAGCTGCTACTAATTATTGATGCTATTGTCATGCGCGAAAGTTTGTCACTCAAGAGGGAAAGTCTGTGGTTTCTCAACCATTTTCAAAAGTAAGCACAGATTTGGAATTGCTATATACAACTAGTGAACAAAAAAACTTGAGTGTTCTGTTCAATTATCAGCCGTTCAGCTGCTACTAATTATTGATGCTTTTGTTATGCGCAAAAGTTTGTCACTCAAGAGGAAAAGTCTGTGGTTTCTCAACCATTTTCAAAAGTAAGCACAGATTTGGAATCGTTATATACGACTTGTGGACAAAAAAACTCAAGTGTTCTGTTCAATTATCAGCCGTTCAACTGCTACTAATTATTGATGCTATTGTCATGCACAAAAGTTTGTCACTCAAGAGGGAAAGTCTGTGGTTTCTCAACCATTTTCAAAAGTAAGCACAGATTTGGAATTGCTATATACGACTTGTGAACAAAAAAACTCAAGTGTTCTGTTCAATTATCAGCCGTTCAGCTGCTACTAATTATTGATGCTATTGTCATGCGCGAAAGTTTGTCACTCAAGAGGGAAAGTCTGTGGTTTCTCAACCATTTTCAAAAGTAAGCACAGATTTGGAATTGCTATATACGACTAGTGAACAAAAAAACTCAAGTGTTCTGTTCAATTATCAGCCGTTCAGCTGCTACTAATTATTGATGCTTTTGTTATGCGCAAAAGTTTGTCACTCAAGAGGAAAAGTCTGTGGTTTCTCAACCATTTTCAAAAGTAAGCACAGATTTGGAATTGCTATATACGACTTGTGAACAAAAAAACTCAAGTGTTCTGTTCAATTATCAGCCGTTCAACTGCTACTAATTATTGATGCTATTGTCATGCGCGAAAGTTTGTCACTCAAGAGGGAAAGTCTGTGGTTTCTCAACCATTTTCAAAAGTAAGCACAGATTTGGAATTGCTATATACGACTAGTGAACAAAAAAACTCAAGTGTTCTGTTCAATTATCAGCCGTTCAGCTGCTACTAATTATTGATGCTTTTGTTATGTGCAAAAGTTTGTCACTCAAGAGGAAAAGTCTGTGGTTTCTCAACCATTTTCAAAAGTAAGCACAGATTTGGAATTGTTATATACGACTTGTGAACAAAAAAACTCAAGTTGTCGGTGCAATTCTCAAGATTACAGTAGCTACATCGCAAAAACTGTATATTGCAATGTTAAAACCTTTTTACCCAAATAAGTAAGGTTTCAAATGCTCGGAAACCGGGTCTACCCCTCCAGATCTTCCTAAAATTGCATTACCTTTCAGGAAAAAAAAAGTTTGTCCCAATCCGTTGAGAATTCGCCCGTTCCCAGCATGTCCAGGAACATATACACACATATATATATTATATATATATATATGAGGACAAAAGTTGAGTAACCTCTATAGACCGCGGAGCGGCCCTTCGGGCCGCTCCGCGGTAAAAAAGTATAAAAAGGGGGGTCAAAATATTTCGGTAACCTAGTTTATGAGACATTTGACCTTCTCACTGAAGCTCTCTTAACTTTTCTAGAGAAATTCGTGATTTTGAAATTTCGGGTCCAATCGGAAAGGCTGTCAAATTTTTCGGAACTTGTTTGTAAATAGTATTCATTTGAAAATTTGAAGCGAACATTGTGCTTTGCTTTTATTTTGGCCAACAGGACAGTATTCATGGTATCATGCTTTGTTCTTCCCAAAGTTAGGTTTCTTTGAGAACACAATTGCTTTTATATCGAACTGATCTCTCTGATTAGGCGATTGGTGGCCCTAAAGAGGGCCGTTGGGATGATTGTTCGAGCGCCGGCTAGCTTAGGCCTTGGCGGCGGTCTTCTTGGGTAGGAGGACAGCCTGGATGTTGGGGAGGACGCCGCCCTGGGCGATGGTCACACCGTGGAGGAGCTTGTTCAGCTCCTCGTCGTTGCGGATGGCCAGCTGGAGGTGGCGGGGGTTGATGCGGGTCTTCTTGTTGTCGCGGGCGGCGTTGCCGGCGAGCTCGAGGACCTCGGCGGCCAGGTACTCCATGACGGCGGCCAGGTAGACGGGGGCGCCGGCGCCCACGCGCTCCGCGTAGTTGCCCTTGCGCAGGTGGCGGTGGATGCGGCCGACGGGGAACTGGAGACCGGCGCGGCTGGAGCGCGTCTTCGATTTACCGCCCGACTTCGCCTTCCCGCCCTTGCCACGACCGGACATCTTGCACTGCTTGCTGGGGGACTTGGGATGGAGGTTGGACGAGTGATGCGAACAATGTCTGTTTGGGTAAAGAGGGGTCTTCTTATAGGCCTGGGAGGGGATGGGGGCGTTTGGGCGGGGAGGCGGGAAGGGCGCGCATTGGCTCAATCAAATGTGTGCACACGCCTCCACCCCCAGCATGCCTAATAAAAGAGGGGGTTTGAGAGGCAGAGGCACAGTCTAACAGCCCGAGGTCCAAGACAGCACAGCACAAGAGTCCAACTCTCTCGCCATGCCACCCAAGCCATCGATGAAGGGAGCCAAGAAGGCGGCCGAGTCCCGGAGAAGAAGCGGAGCGGGGACAAGAAGCGGCGTCAGAAGCGCAAGGAGTCCTACTCCAGCTACATCTACAAGGTGATGAAGCAGGTGCACCCGGACACCGGCATCAGCTCCAAGGCGATGTCCATCATGAACTCCTTCGTGAACGACATCTTCGAGCGCATCGCCGGGGAGTCCTCCCGCCTGGCCCAGTACAACAAACGCTCCACCATCTCCTCTCGCGAGATTCAGACTGCCGTCCGTCTTCTCCTCCCCGGTGAGCTGGCCAAACACGCCGTCTCCGAGGGCACCAAGGCCGTCACTAAGTACACCTCCTCCAAATAAGGACTGTACCAGCTCAACATCATCCCAACGGCCCTCTTTAGGGCCACCAAATTCAAATCAGAACCAAAAATCAAATACAAAGCCATGTTTCAATAATAAAATTGAGTGGTTTTCAAATGAATTTTTAAAACCACGAAGAAGAAAAGAAAACTTGAACAAATAATAATTGGAAAAACTCATTAAAAAATAAGTATGGCCAAAAGCTGTCGTTTGCCAATCGACACTTTTCCCAGCAAAAGCAAAATTCACATTCAAAGTATTCATATTACTGAAATTGTGAATCTCCGATTCAGTGTTTAATTCTCTCTTAGCTGGTCTATTTTTAATGCTTCCACTTAAAATAGCTTGGGCATCAAAGTGATGAAATTTTTTTGATTCATTGTATCATAACACTAACTTGGGCTATAAGTGAATGAAATTAAATTTTAAACTCTTATTTTGAAATTATGCTTAATAAATTTTGAACTTTACAAAAGAGCTAAGAGAGCCCAGAAAATTTGCTCCATTGTAATTTTATAATTTTATGGCAGGTTAGAGTAAAGCATTAAACTAATTTGCAAAAATGCTCTGCATTAAAATTTGCATTAATGCTGGTAGCAAAAATTTAAAACTGGGAATATTCTAAAAAAATAATTATTTAAATAAATATTTTTTCTTTATAATGCATATTTTTTTCAATGTTAATCAATTTTTAGTTTTTAATTTAGCTCTTTATGAACAATCGTCCTAAGGTGGGCGACATTTTCAGGGCTCTCTTAGCTCTTTTGTAAAGTTCAAAATTTATTAAGCATAATTTCAAAGTAAGAGTTTAAAATTTAATTTCATCACCTTATAGCCCAAGCTAGTTGTACGATAAAATGAATCAAAAAAATTTCATCACCTTGATGCCCAAGCTATATTAAGTGGAAGCATTAAAAATAGACCAGCTAGGAGAGAATTAAACACTGAATCGGAGATTCACAATTTCAGTAATATGAATACTTCGAATGTGAATTTTGCTTTTGCTGGGAAAATATCGATTGGCAAACGACAGCTTTTGGCCATACTTATTTTTTAATGAGTTTTTCCAATTATTATTTGTTCAAGTTTTCTTTTCTTCTTCGTGGTTTTAAAAATTCATTTGAAAACCACTCAATTTTATTATTGAAACATGGCTTTGGATTTGATTTTTGGTTCTGATTTGAACTTGGTCGCCCGAAAGAGGGACTGTGGGATGATGTAGAGCTGGTACAGACCTTATATGGAGGAGGTGAACTTCGTGACGGACTTTGTGCCCTCTGAGACGGCGTGTTTGGCCAGCTCACCGGGGAGGAGAAGACGGACGGCAGTCTGAATCTCGCGAGAGGAGATGGTGGAGCGTTTGTTGTACTGGGCCAGGCGGGAGGACTCCCCGGCGATGCGCTCGAAGATGTCGTTCACGAAGGAGTTCATGATGGACATCGCCTTGGAGCTGATGCCGGTGTCCGGGTGCACCTGCTTCATCACCTTGTAGATGTAGCTGGAGTAGGACTCCTTGCGCTTCTGACGCCGCTTCTTGTCCCCGCTCCGCTTCTTCTGGGACTTGGCCGCCTTCTTGGCTCCCTTCATCGATGGCTTGGGTGGCATGGCGAGAGAGTTGGACTCTTGAGCTGTGCTGTCTTGGACCTCGGGCTGTTAGACTGTGCCTCTGCCTCTCAAACCCCCTCTTTTATTAGGCATGCTGGGGGTGGAGGCGTGTGCACACATTTGATTGAGCCAATGCGCGCCCCTTCCCGCCTCCCCGCCCAAACGCCCCCATCCCCTCCCAGGCCTATAAGAAGACCCCTCTTTACCCAAACAGACATTGTTCGCATCACTCGTCCAACCTCCATCCCAAGTCCCCCAGCAAGCAGTGCAAGATGTCCGGTCGTGGCAAGGGCGGGAAGGCGAAGTCGGGCGGTAAATCGAAGACGCGCTCCAGCCGCGCCGGTCTCCAGTTCCCCGTCGGCCGCATCCACCGCCACCTGCGCAAGGGCAACTACGCGGAGCGCGTGGGCGCCGGCGCCCCCGTCTACCTGGCCGCCGTCATGGAGTACCTGGCCGCCGAGGTCCTCGAGCTCGCCGGCAACGCCGCCCGCGACAACAAGAAGACCCGCATCAACCCCCGCCACCTCCAGCTGGCCATCCGCAACGACGAGGAGCTGAACAAGCTCCTCCACGGTGTGACCATCGCCCAAGGCGGCGTCCTCCCCAACATCCCAGGCTGTCCTCCTACCCAAGAAGACCGCCGCCAAGGCCTAAGCTAGCCGGCGCTCGGACAATCAGCCCAACGGCCCTCTTTAGGGCCACGCAATCGCCTAATCAGCGAGATCAGTTAGATATAAAAGCAATTGTGTTCTCAAAGAAACCTAACTTTGGGAAGAACAAAGCGTGATACCATGAATACTGTCCTGTTGGCCAAAATAAAAGCAAAGCACAATGTTCGCTTCAAATTTTCAAATGAATACTATTTACAAACAAGTTCAGAAAAATTTGACAGCCTTTCCGATTGGACCCGAAATTTCAAAATACACGAATTTCTCTAGAAAAGTTAAGAGAGCTTCAGTGAGAAGGTCAAATGTCTCGTAAACTAGGTTACCGAAATATTTGACCCCCCTTTTTTATTTTTGACCGCGGAGCGGCCCGAAGGGCCGCTCCGCGTGTCTATAGAGGTTACTCAACTTTTGTCCTCATATATATATATATAATATATATATGTGTGTATATGTTCCTGGACATGCTGGGAACGGGCAAATTCTCAACGGATTGGGACAAACTTTTTTTTTCCTGAAAGGTAATGCAATTTTAGGAAGATCTGGAGGGATGTAGACCCGGTTTCCGAGCATTTTCTAAACTTACTTATTTGGGTAAAAAGGTTTTAACATTGCAATATACAGTTTTTGCGATGTAGCTACTGTAATCTTGAGAATTGCACCGACAAAACTTGAGCTTTTTTTGTTCACAAGTCGTATATAACAATTCTCAAATCTGTGCTTACTTTTGAAAATAGGTTGAGAACGACAGACTTTTCCTCTTGAGTGACAAACTTTTGCACATAACAAAAGCATCAATAATTAGTAGCAGCTGAACAGCTGATAATTGAACAGAACACTTGAGTTTTTTTGTTCACTAGTCGTATATAGCAATTCCAAATCTGTGCTTACTTTTGAGGAAAAATGGTTGAGAAACCACAGACTTTCCCTCTTGAGCGACAAACTTTCGCGCATGACAATAGCATCAATAATTAACAGCAGTCTGAAACGGCTGATAATTGAACAGAACACTTGAGTTTTTTTTTTCACAATTCGATATAGACAATTCAAAATCTGTGCTTACTTTTGAAAATGGTTCAGAAACCACACGATTTTTCCTTTCTTAAGTGACAAACTTTTGGCACATGACAAAAGCATCAGCAATTAGTAGCAGCTGAACGGCTGATAATCGAACAGAACACTTGAGTTTTTTTGTTCACATAGTTGTAAGCAATTTAATCTGTGCTTACTTTCGAAAATGGTTCAGAAACCACAACTTTCCCTTTTCTGTGAGCGAAAACTTTCGCGCATGACAATAGCATCAATAATTAGTAGCAGCTGAACGGCTGATAATTGAACAGAACACTTGAAGTTTTTTTGTTCACAAGTCGTATATAGCAATTCCGAATCTGTGCTTACTTTTGAAAATGGTTGAGAAACCACAGACTTTCCCTCTTGAGTGACAAACTTTTGTGCATGAGAATAGCATCAATAATTAGTAGCAGATGAACGGCTGGATAATTCGTCAACAGAACACTTGAGTTTTTTTGTCCACAAGTCGTATATAACGATTCTTTTAAATCGCGCTCACTTTTGAAAATAGTTTAGAAACCACATACTTTTCCTCTTGAGTGATAAACTTTTGCGCATAACAAAAGTATCAACAATTAATAACAGCTGAACGGCTCGAAATAATCGAACAGAACATTTGAGTTTTTTTGTTCACTAGTCGTATAGAGTAGATTTCTTAAACCGCGCTGACTTTTGAAAATGGTTGAGAAACCACAGACTTTCCCTCTGAGTGACAAACTTTCGCGCATGACAATAGCATCAATAATTAGTAACAGCTGAACTGCTGATAATTGAACAGAACACTTGAGTTTTTTTGTTCACAAGTCGAATACAGCAAATTCCAAATCTGTGCTTACTTTTGAAATGGTTTAGAAACCACAGACTTTCCCCTTTGCTAGTGACAAACTTTCGCGCATGACAATAGCATCAATAATTAGTAGCAGCTGAACGGCTAATAATTGAACAGAACACTTGAGTTTTTTTGTTCACTAGTCGTATATAGCGATTCCAAATCTGTGCTTACTTTTGAAAATGGTTGAGATAACCATATGACTTTCCCTCTTGAAGTGTACAAACGTTTGTGCATGACAATAGCATCAATAATTAGTATGCAACTGAATGGCTGATAATTGAACAGAACACTTAAGTTTTTTTGTTCA
>JASANA010006693.1:0-36350 GCA_030248095.1 Ptycholaimellus sp. GST1_10
TACCAACCTCCTATGAATGGAAAGAGGGCCTACCGTTTGGGAGTGAAGATGGCTTGCGGTGTGGCAGCCACCAGCATAGCACTGGCCATCCAAGAAGCACTCGTCGCAGGCACCTTCCACTGGATCCTTCTCCCTTTCTGATTCGCCCCACCAGCAGCCACCAGCATCGCACTGGCCATCCAAGCAGCAGTCGACGCAGGCCCTTCCACTGGATCCTTCACCTTCTGATTCGCCCCAACAGCTTTAATCTAAAATTTTGTGAACATTAGGGCAAGAACAAGAGGGGGGCCAGCAATGCTGGAGGGGGAGAACGTTGGAGATGGCATGACCTTGCAAGCAAGGTCAACGAGACAGAACATTTTAGAGTGAGGCTCAAGGGCCCTTTTCGAAATGCCTAGACTCGTGGCTAGCCGAGGATGCGGCGGAGCAAGCTCCATCACCTACCAACCTCCTATGAATGGAAAGAGGGCCTACCGTTTGGGAGTGAAGATGGCTTGCGGTGTGGCAGCCACCAGCATAGCACTGGCCATCCAAGAAGCACTCGTCGCAGGCACCTTCCACTGGATACTTCTCCCCTTCTGACTCGCCCCACCAGCAGCCACCAGCATCGCACTGGCCATGCAAGCAGCAGTCGACGCAGGCCCTTTCACTGGATCCTTCACCTTCTGATTCGCCCCAACAGCTTTAATCTAAAATTTTGTGAACATTCGGACAAGAACAAGAAGGGGGCCAGCAATGCTGGAGGGGGAGAACGTTGGAGATGGCATGACCTTGCAAGCAAGGTCAACGAGACAGAACATTTTAGAGTGAGGCTCAAGGGCCCTTTTCGAAATGCCTAGACTCGTGGCTAGCCGAGGATGCGGCGGAGCAAGCTCCATCACCTACCAACCTCCTATGAATGGAAAGAGGGCCTACCGTTTGGGAGTGAAGATGGCTTGCGGTGTGGCAGCCACCAGCATAGCACTGGCCATCCAAGAAGCACTCGTCGCAGGCACCTTCCACTGGATCCTTCTCCCTTTCTGATTCGCCCCACCAGCAGCCACCAGCATCGCACTGGCCATCCAAGCAGCAGTCGACGCAGGCCCTTCCACTGGATCCTTCACCTTCTGATTCGCCCCAACAGCTTTAATCTAAAATTTTGTGAACATTAGGGCAAGAACAAGAAGGAGGCCAGCAATGCTGGAGGGGGAGAACGTTGGAGATGGCATGACCTTGCAAGCAAGGTCAACGAGACAGAACATTTTAGAGTGAGGCTCAAGGGCCCTTTTCGAAATGCCTAGACTCGTGGCTAGCCGAGGATGCGGCGGAGCAAGCTCCATCACCTACCAACCTCCTATGAATGGAAAGAGGGCCTACCGTTTGGGAGTGAAGATGGCTTGCGGTGTGGCAGCCACCAGCATAGCACTGGCCATCCAAGAAGCACTCGTCGCAGGCACCTTCCACTGGATCCTTCTCCCTTTCTGATTCGCCCCACCAGCAGCCACCAGCATCGCACTGGCCATCCAAGCAGCAGTCGACGCAGGCCCTTTCCACTGGATCCTTCACCTTCTGATTCGCCCCAACAGCTTTAATCTAAAATTTTGTGAACATTAGGGCAAGAACAAGAGGGGGGCCAGCAATGCTGGAGGGGGAGAACGTTGGAGATGGCATGACCTTGCAAGCAAGGTCAACGAGACAGAACATTTTAGAGTGAGGCTCAAGGGCCCTTTTCGAAATGCCTAGACTCGTGGCTAGCCGAGGATGCGGCGGAGCAAGCTCCATCACCTACCAACCTCCTATGAATGGAAAGAGGGCCTACCGTTTGGGAGTGAAGATGGCTTGCGGTGTGGCAGCCACCAGCATAGCACTGGCCATCCAAGAAGCACTCGTCGCAGGCACCTTCCACTGGATCCTTCTCCCTTTCTGATTCGCCCCACCAGCAGCCACCAGCATCGCACTGGCCATCCAAGCAGCAGTCGACGCAGGCCCTTCCACTGGATCCTTCACCTTCTGATTCGCCCCAACAGCTTTAATCTAAAATTTTGTGAACATTAGGGCAAGAACAAGAAGGAGGCCAGCAATGCTGGAGGGGGAGAACGTTGGAGATGGCATGACCTTGCAAGCAAGGTCAACGAGACAGAACATTTTAGAGTGAGGCTCAAGGGCCCTTTTCGAAATGCCTAGACTCGTGGCTAGCCGAGGATGCGGCGGAGCAAGCTCCATCACCTACCAACCTCCTATGAATGGAAAGAGGGCCTACCGTTTGGGAGTGAAGATGGCTTGCGGTGTGGCAGCCACCAGCATAGCACTGGCCATCCAAGAAGCACTCGTCGCAGGCACCTTCCACTGGATCCTTCTCCCTTTCTGATTCGCCCCACCAGCAGCCACCAGCATCGCACTGGCCATCCAAGCAGCAGTCGACGCAGGCCCTTCCACTGGATCCTTCACCTTCTGATTCGCCCCAACAGCTTTAATCTAAAATTTTGTGAACATTAGGGCAAGAACAAGAAGGAGGCCAGCAATGCTGGAGGGGGAGAACGTTGGAGATGGCATGACCTTGCAAGCAAGGTCAACGAGACAGAACATTTTAGAGTGAGGCTCAAGGGCCCTTTTCGAAATGCCTAGACTCGTGGCTAGCCGAGGATGCGGCGGAGCAAGCTCCATCACCTACCAACCTCCTATGAATGGAAAGAGGGCCTACCGTTTGGGAGTGAAGATGGCTTGCGGTGTGGCAGCCACCAGCGTAGCACTGGCCATCCAAGAAGCACTCGTCGCAGGCACCTTCCACTGGATACTTCTCCCCTTCTGACTCGCCCCACCAGCAGCCACTAGCATAGCACTGGTCATCCAAGCAGCAGTCGACGCAGGCCCTTTCACTGGATCCTTCACCTTCTGATTCGCCCCAACAGCTTTAATCTAAAATTTTGTGAACATTCGGACAAGAACAAGAAGGGGGCCAGCAATGCTGGAGGGGGAGAACGTTGGAGATGGCATGACCTTGCAAGCAAGGTCAACGAGACAGAACATTTTAGAGTGAGGCTCAAGGGCCCTTTTCGAAATGCCTAGACTCGTGGCTAGCCGAGGATGCGGCGGAGCAAGCTCCATCACCTACCAACCTCCTATGAATGGAAAGAGGGCCTACCGTTTGGGAGTGAAGATGGCTTGCGGTGTGGCAGCCACCAGCGTAGCACTGGCCATCCAAGAAGCACTCGTCGCAGGCACCTTCCACTGGATACTTCTCCCCTTCTGACTCGCCCCACCAGCAGCCACCAGCATAGCACTGGCCATCCAAGCAGCAGTCAACGCAGGCCCTTTCACTGGATCCTTCACCTTCTGATTCGCCCCAACAGCTTTAATCTAAAAATTTTTGAAAATTAGGGCAAGAACAAGAAGGGGGCCAGCAGAGCTGGAGGGGGAGAACGTTGGAGATGGCATGACCTTGCAAGCAAGGTCAACGAGACAGAACATTTTAGAGTGAGGCTCAAGGGCCCTTTTCGAAATGCCTAGACTCGTGGCTAGCCGAGGATGCGGCGGAGCAAGCTCCATCACCTACCAACCTCCTATGAATGGAAAGAGGGCCTACCGTTTGTGAGTGAAGATGGCTTGAGGTGTTGCAGCCACCAGCGTAGCACTGGCATCCAAGAAGCACTCGTCGCAGGCCCCTTCCACTGGATCCTTCACCTTCTGATTCGCCCCACCAGCAGCCACCAGCGTAGCACTGGCATCCAAGAAGCACTCGTCGCAGGCCCCTTCCACTGGATCCTTCACCTTCTGATTCGCCCCAACAGCTTTAATCTAAAATTTTTTGAAAATTAGGGCAAGAACAAGAAGGGGGCCAGCAGAGCTGGAGGGGGAGAACGTTGGAGATGGCATGACCTTGCAAGCAAGGTCAACGAGACAGAACATTTTAGAGTGAGGCTCAAGGGCCCTTTTCGAAATGCCTAGACTCGTGGCTAGCCGAGGATGCGGCGGAGCAAGCTCCATCACCTACCAACCTCCTATGAATGGAAAGAGGGCCTACCGTTTGTGAGTGAAGATGGCTTGAGGTGTTGCAGCCACCAGCGTAGCACTGGCATCCAAGAAGCACTCGTCCCAGGCCCCTTCCACTGGATCCTTCACCTTCTGATTCGCCCCACCAGCAGCCACCAGCATAGCACTGGCCATCCAAGCAGCAGTCAACGCAGGCCCTTTCACTGGATCCTTCACCTTCCGATTCGCCCCAACAGCTTTAATCTAAATTTTTTTGAAAATTATGGCAAGAACAAGAAGGGGGCCAGCAGAGCTGGAGGGGGAGAACGTTGGAGATGGCATGACCTTGCAAGCAAGGTCAACGAGACAGAACATTTTAGAGTGAGGCTCAAGGGCCCTTTTCGAAATGCCTAGACTCGTGGCTAGCCGAGGATGCGGCGGAGCAAGCTCCATCACCTACCAACCTCCTATGAATGGAAAGAGGGCCTACCGTTTGTGAGTGAAGATGGCTTGAGGTGTTGCAGCCACCAGCGTAGCACTGGCATCCAAGAAGCACTCGTCGCAGGCCCCTTCCACTGGATCCTCTCCCCTTCTGATTCGCCCCACCAGCAGCCACCAGCATAGCACTGGCCATCCAAGCAGCAGTCAACGCAGGCCCTTTCACTGGATCCTTCACCTTCTGATTTGCCCCAACAGCTTTAATCTAAAAAATTTTTGAAAATTAGGGCAAGAACAAGAAGGGGGCCAGCAGAGCTGGAGGGGGAGAACGTTGGAGATGGCATGACCTTGCAAGCAAGGTCAACGAGACAGAACATTTTAGAGTGAGGCTCAAGGGCCCTTTTCGAAATGCCTAGACTCGTGGCTAGCCGAGGATGCGGCGGAGCAAGCTCCATCACCTACCAACCTCCTATGAATGGAAAGAGGGCCTACCGTTTGTGAGTGAAGATGGCTTGAGGTGTTGCAGCCACCAGCGTAGCACTGGCATCCAAGAAGCACTCGTCGCAGGCCCCTTCCACTGGATCCTCTCCCCTTCTGATTCGCCCCACCAGCAGCCACCAGCATAGCACTGGCCATCCAAGCAGCAGTCAACGCAGGCCCTTTCACTGGATCCTTCACCTTCTGATTCGCCCCAACAGCTTTAATCTAAAAATTTTTGAAAATTAGGGCAAGAACAAGAAGGGGGCCAGCAGAGCTGGAGGGGGAGAACGTTGGAGATGGCATGACCTTGCAAGCAAGGTCAACGAGACAGAACATTTTAGAGTGAGGCTCAAGGGCCCTTTTCGAAATGCCTAGACTCGTGGCTAGCCGAGGATGCGGCGGAGCAAGCTCCATCACCTACCAACCTCCTATGAATGGAAAGAGGGCCTACCGTTTGTGAGTGAAGATGGCTTGAGGTGTTGCAGCCACCAGCGTAGCACTGGCATCCAAGAAGCACTCGTCGCAGGCCCCTTCCACTGGATCCTCTCCCCTTCTGATTCGCCCCACCAGCAGCCACCAGCATAGCACTGGCCATCCAAGCAGCAGTCAACGCAGGCCCTTTCACTGGATCCTTCACCTTCTGATTTGCCCCAACAGCTTTAATCTAAAAATTTTTGAAAATTAGGGCAAGAACAAGAAGGGGGCCAGCAGAGCTGGAGGGGGAGAACGTTGGAGATGGCATGACCTTGCAAGCAAGGTCAACGAGACAGAACATTTTAGAGTGAGGCTCAAGGGCCCTTTTCGAAATGCCTAGACTCGTGGCTAGCCGAGGATGCGGCGGAGCAAGCTCCATCACCTACCAACCTCCTATGAATGGAAAGAGGGCCTACCGTTTGTGAGTGAAGATGGCTTGAGGTGTTGCAGCCACCAGCGTAGCACTGGCATCCAAGAAGCACTCGTCGCAGGCCCCTTCCACTGGATCCTCTCCCCTTCTGATTCGCCCCACCAGCAGCCACCAGCATAGCACTGGCCATCCAAGCAGCAGTCAACGCAGGCCCTTTCACTGGATCCTTCACCTTCTGATTTGCCCCAACAGCTTTAATCTAAAAAATTTTTGAAAATTAGGGCAAGAACAAGAAGGGGGCCAGCAGAGCTGGAGGGGGAGAACGTTGGAGATGGCATGACCTTGCAAGCAAGGTCAACGAGACAGAACATTTTAGAGTGAGGCTCAAGGGCCCTTTTCGAAATGCCTAGACTCGTGGCTAGCCGAGGATGCGGCGGAGCAAGCTCCATCACCTACCAACCTCCTATGAATGGAAAGAGGGCCTACCGTTTGTGAGTGAAGATGGCTTGAGGTGTTGCAGCCACCAGCGTAGCACTGGCATCCAAGAAGCACTCGTCGCAGGCCCCTTCCACTGGATCCTCTCCCCTTCTGATTCGCCCCACCAGCAGCCACCAGCATAGCACTGGCCATCCAAGCAGCAGTCAACGCAGGCCCTTTCACTGGATCCTTCACCTTCTGATTCGCCCCAACAGCTTTAATCTAAAAATTTTTGAAAATTAGGGCAAGAACAAGAAGGGGGCCAGCAGAGCTGGAGGGGGAGAACGTTGGAGATGGCATGACCTTGCAAGCAAGGTCAACGAGACAGAACATTTTAGAGTGAGGCTCAAGGGCCCTTTTCGAAATGCCTAGACTCGTGGCTAGCCGAGGATGCGGCGGAGCAAGCTCCATCACCTACCAACCTCCTATGAATGGAAAGAGGGCCTACCGTTTGTGAGTGAAGATGGCTTGAGGTGTTGCAGCCACCAGCGTAGCACTGGCATCCAAGAAGCACTCGTCGCAGGCCCCTTCCACTGGATCCTCTCCCCTTCTGATTCGCCCCACCAGCAGCCACCAGCATAGCACTGGCCATCCAAGCAGCAGTCAACGCAGGCCCTTTCACTGGATCCTTCACCTTCTGATTTGCCCCAACAGCTTTAATCTAAAAATTTTTGAAAATTAGGGCAAGAACAAGAAGGGGGCCAGCAGAGCTGGAGGGGGAGAACGTTGGAGATGGCATGACCTTGCAAGCAAGGTCAACGAGACAGAACATTTTAGAGTGAGGCTCAAGGGCCCTTTTCGAAATGCCTAGACTCGTGGCTAGCCGAGGATGCGGCGGAGCAAGCTCCATCACCTACCAACCTCCTATGAATGGAAAGAGGGCCTACCGTTTGTGAGTGAAGATGGCTTGAGGTGTTGCAGCCACCAGCGTAGCACTGGCATCCAAGAAGCACTCGTCGCAGGCCCCTTCCACTGGATCCTCTCCCCTTCTGATTCGCCCCACCAGCAGCCACCAGCATAGCACTGGCCATCCAAGCAGCAGTCAACGCAGGCCCTTTCACTGGATCCTTCACCTTCCGATTCGCCCCAACAGCTTCAATCTAAAATTTTTTGAAAATTAGGGCAAGAACAAGAAGGGGGCCAGCAGAGCTGGAGGGGGAGAACGTTGGAGATGGCATGACCTTGCAAGCAAGGTCAACGAGACAGAACATTTTAGAGTGAGGCTCAAGGGCCCTTTTCGAAATGCCTAGACTCGTGGCTAGCCGAGGATGCGGCGGAGCAAGCTCCATCACCTACCAACCTCCTATGAATGGAAAGAGGGCCTACCGTTTGTGAGTGAAGATGGCTTGAGGTGTTGCAGCCACCAGCGTAGCACTGGCATCCAAGAAGCACTCGTCGCAGGCCCCTTCCACTGGATCCTCTCCCCTTCTGATTCGCCCCACCAGCAGCCACCAGCATAGCACTGGCCATCCAAGCAGCAGTCAACGCAGGCCCTTTCACTGGATCCTTCACCTTCTGATTCGCCCCAACAGCTTTAATCTTTAAGTCACAGGCGTCACAGCTCCCTCCAGGGCTGCTTTGTTATCTCGCGAAATGGCAATTTATTCTGCGTTAAGTGAAGAGTGAATTTTTTGTTATCTGATTTCGAGGTGTTTTTGGTGATTGCACACAAAACGCTGTTGGTTTAGTATGTTTATTTGAGTAGATGTACTAAGACTTAGTTTATAAGTAAAATTTTTGTTCTAAAATTTGAAACAAGCAAGTTAAATATTATATATCGGTTACCATTGGCAAGCCTAAATATTTTATGTCTGTTACCATCAGCAAGCCTAAACTGAATCTCTTTTCTCCCAAAAATTTATTCCCCCGGGTCCAAAATCAAAGAAATACATCTACGGCTACTGGAATCAGTTTCTAATACAAGGTGTTATCGGCTATCGCCAATTGATGCGCGGCCTTATTCACCTTGTTCAGCAATAGAATGAAATTAATCTTAAGGTTGGCTCAAGAACTGCTAATGACTGTTAAACAAAATTAAAAAAAGTAACAATAGTATGAATAGTTTGGTTTCTGAGGCATTTTAAATGATATTTAAAAAGTAATAAAACTAAAATGCAATTTTTCGAAATGTTTTCGAATTTCAAGGCCCCCATTTTCGAGGTTTTTTGATCATAAATCCAGAACAAATCAAAATGACGCCATGCCCAGAAAAACCCCTCTAGCCACCACCCAGACGGACCTTCATACAAAATTTCAGCCAATTTCGTTGAAAAACCATCGAGTCCGGGCTCTGGAACCACACACACATATATATATATATATATATATATATGCGGACAGACGGACGAAAAATGAGGTAACTGTATAAGCGGGCCTTGGCCGCCCGCCGCTCCGGGCAGGGCGCCAGAGCTCCTCCGGCCTCCGGGCACAGGCACTACGGCCCCTACGCTTTGCCTAGCATGCTTCGCATGCTAGGCTACGCTCCGGGGCCTTCGCGCCCATGCCCTACGGCCTCCGGAGCTCTGACTGCCCTGCCCTCCGCGGCAGGCGGCCTGCGGTCGCGCAAAAAAAATATGGAATAAGAGCTTGGCATTGTAAGCAGCTGAGTTGCCTGGGAAGTTGTGGGGTACTAAGCTTCGCGGTCACTTATTGCGCTTTGCGCCATATACTTGTTCTATCTCATTCTTAAAGCTATTTTCCGTGTGCTAGCGATGGAGCTAGTCATACTGTTCGAAACATGTTGATAGTTTTTTGACACTAAAGTAAAACAGCATTTGAAGTGCCACTTTTTCATGCCTGAAAATTAAAACTACGGAACACTTTTGAGAGAGTTTAATTAATTTCGATTTCAGTCTAAAAGCGAATTCGAGCGCACAGATGACGTAATGATGGCAGTCGGGGTTGATTCTAGCATAGAAGCACCACCACTCAACGAGCCTTCCTCTTCGCCACCTCAGGTTAGAACCAGTTTTATTCTGGACCGTAATTCCAGTTTTTTGTCCAATTTCCTTCATAATAATGTCTTTCAGCATTATTGTTCTTCACGGTCTAAAGTCAAAATAGTGTATTGACAGGTAAACATGAAAACTTGCCATTGGCAAAAATGAAAACAATTTGTTTGATAACTTCATGAATGCATGAATGTTTTCGTGTTTCATTTGTAGGTCGAGGAAATCGTACAAGATACAGGAGCCCAAAGCATGGAAACAAATGAAGCGGTTCATCAGAGTCCGGAAGATCTACCTATACAGCAGAACGAAGAGGCGGTTAATTGGCAACCGCCATCGGATCCGGAAGCCGTGGACTCCCAGCCAATAGAACCCACAGAAACTCTTCTCCCAGAAGCTGGGCAGCAGACAGGATCTCAAATCCCAGCACAAGACTCTGCAAGTGAGACGGTGGAAAGCCAACAAACGCTTGGAGAAGCAGCAGCGGCACAGGTGCCGGAATCGGCGGAGAACCAGGTGGAGACTGGAACTGTGGAAGAAGCTGGGGCTGAAGTGGGGCAGGAAATTGGAGAAGGCGATTGGGCTGAAGCCCAGCAAGAAGAGCCAGTCCAGGAGCAGCCACTGGAGCCACAGGCGGTGGAAGAAGCAGTTGAAGAAGGGAACCTTCTGGAACCCGCTCCCGTTTACCCAGAGCAGGAAGCTATGCCGGTGGGGACAGAAGAGCAGCAGACACTGGAGCAAGAAGTCGTCTACCAAGAACAGCCCCCAGAGGCAGTGCAGCCTGAGTCTGTGAATCAGCCTCAAGAAGTAGAGCATGTCCCAGTGGAACAATTTGTAGAGCCACAAATAATAGAACAACCTCCAGAAGTGGAACAATTCGCAGAAATGCCGCAGCTCCCAGAATCTGGGCAAGTTCTTGAGCCTCCACAAGCTCCAGAAGTGAATCAGCCCATGGACACGCCTCAACCGCCAGAAGAATACCAGCCTCCAGCAGCAGAGCATTCTACAGAATATCAGCAACCACCGGAGACCGAAGCCGTTCCAGTACAAGCCCCAGAAATCGATCAGCCCACCGAACCTCAGCCAGCACCAGAAGTGGACCAATCCCCGGAAACCTCCGAACCATCGACCAGCCTAGAAACTGACGAAGCAGCTCAGTCCGGGGAGCCAGAGTTCCTGCCAACAGAGTCAGCCGAGCCCACCCTGGCAGTCGACGAATCGGAGACCCTGCAACTGCCTCCAGAGCTCCTGCCAGCATCCGTCGAAGAGCAGCCAGAGGAGTACATCATCGTCCACGGCCAGCCCGAGCCCCAGCCAGAAGCTTCTGAGCCGGTGGAAAAGGCTGGAGAAGAGGAAGGCTTCTGCGATGCGGAGGGCGGCTGCGAGGAGAAGGAGGGACGCACGCTCAGTCGCATGCTCCAGGAGCGTCAGCGAAGGGCCAAGGTGAAGACTGGGCTTGGTTGGCTGGGTGGGCTGGGGTGAGACGGGAGGTTGGTTGGAGGCGGAGGAGGAGGAGAGGGAGGAGGAGGCCAGCTACTTCGCCAGACTCTACAACTACTTCTTCGCCTGAGCCTTTGCTACTGCGCCTCTTTCAAAACGTCTTTCGCGATCATTTCACTCCATGTGCGCATCGACATCCTGTGCCTTTCAATTTCCTTTATTTGCAGTTATTTTTACGATTATTTTTAAAAATTTGCAAACTTTTTCGGTTTTGGTAATTTTTTAATTATTGCTAATCTTACCTGCTTTTTAGATAATTTTTAGCATGCGCATTTCGACAGTATAAAGAAAAACGATTTTAATGACCCTGCCGCAAAAACTGAATACCGAAAGCAAAAAGTTGGAAGGCCTGGTAGGACAATGGTGGGCCAGAGATGCGAAGTGAGAGATAGGGTTAGTATAAAGGCGGGCGGGCGGTTTAGGCAGAGCTCTCTCTGACTCAAAAGACCCAGTGAACTGACTGCTGCATCCATCCATATAGGACCCAGCCCACAGCTGCGTCACTCCTCACATCTTCATCGCCAGTCGGCCACTTTTTCTGGGATAGTGGGAGTGAGAGCAGCTGAGGTGTGTGGGGGGCCCCCACACTTCATTGGTAGGCCAAGCCATGGCTCAGGCCTTACGCTCCGCCTACTCTCATTGGTCCTCCTCTCACTCTCCCCTTTTCCACCCTTCGCGCCCCCCTCCCCCCATCCCCCCTCCCAAACCCCGACACTCCTCCTTCACCCTCCGCCTCTTTGCCTCTTCTTCTCACTGGCAACTAATCCTGCCAACTGATGCTGGGGCACACACTTTTGCCTCTGATCAAGGCTGAGGAGGGGTGGGTGGACTAGGAGAGAGGCCCATCTTGGCGGAGGCTAGGGGGGGCGTTTAGAGGCTCGGTGAATCAGGTGTGGAAGGGCGGTTGGAGGATGAGTGAGAACATCCAAGCCTTCATAGCTCCCTCCCATTACCCCTACATCAGCCCGCCCTTACTCTCTGCCTCCCCCCCTAAAGACTGCTCCCATTTGCAGCCTTTCACCAGCAAGCCAGCCTCCTGCAGCCGGCCACATGAACGGACACAACTTCAAGACCGCCGCCGGTTCTCCCTTCCTCCACAATCGCTCCACTCTCCCTTTTTGAGAGGAAAGGAAGAAAGCGATTGGCAGGGATGGGAATGGGGGAATCGGCAGAGAGTGGAGGATGGCCGCGCCTGGACATGAACGCCTATCTGCAGCGCCTCAACGCCACCATCTTGGCCAACGCCGGCTTTGCGCTGCCCTTACACCATCTTCAAGGTCCAGCCTTTTCACCCTCTGCTTCATCCTCAACTCCCATCTGTTCCAGGTCTTCCACAGCCGCAGCTGAAGCAGCAGTTCAGCCTTCCGCACTTCCCCGCCCCACCAGCCTTTGCCAGCCAGCCGTCTCCCAAACGTTCGTTGCCACTTGCTTTTCGGCTGCTCTTTCTGCTTGGGCTCGATTTTATCGAAACACTAAGGGTCGTAAAATGGCCTAGATTTGCTTCATTGCTCATATTTCATTTTGCTGGGCTATTGACTCAGATCAACTGTTCAAAAACTAGTGGAACCTCTACAAATTACTTGTGGGTTCTTTTCTGGCCCCCTTCACAAATTTGTCGAGGCAGACAGGCGGCAGTGTGTGCATGAGCGAGAGGCATGGGGATGGGTAAGTGGTGGTAGGGCAGCTGGGAGGGGCTGGTGCTTTTACGGCTCTCTCGCCCTTTTCTCACCTGCTCCTCCTGCCCCCGGAGCTCATTAGCATTCACGAGGCGGAGCTATATTGCGCCCCCCGCCTAGTTCCAGGAGGACTCCGGGGACTATTAGTAAGCCTCTCTGCTACACCTCCTGCCCCCCACTGCATATGCATGAGTCTGTCTACTGTACGGAGCTCTAGATTGGCCTAGGTGTGGACTGTGGAGTTGGTCACAGCGCCCCAGGGCAATAGGGAATGGGGGGGGAGGATAGGAAGAAGAGGGGAAGGAAGAGGGAAGGAGGAGACATGAGGCGGCGAGGAGCGAAGGGATTAGCGGGTGTGGAGAAGGTGCTTGAGATGAGTCCTACCGGTTGATGCTTTCCGCCCCGCCGGCCTATTAGCAGTGAAAGAGCCTCCCTGATTGATTGTTTCCTTCTCCACAATAACACCTCAAGAGGCCTCCTATTCTTCCTTTGAGAGCTGCCCAAGCTCCCCGCCTCCTTTTCTGGGGCCCAAACGGATGGCCTCTGCCCAAAAGCCGAGCATAGGCCAGGATTAGCATAGGCGCCAAGCGTGGCGCACGGAAATGCAGGCCCTGGACCTTTCCCAGGCGGAGGGGGGCAGTGGGGCTAAAAGGGAAGGTGGTGCACCTTTTTGCCGGGCATTGAACTGAGCGGTGGGGGTGTTGCAAGGCTGTTGCTTTGTGTCCCGTTCTCAAGCTTGGGCGGGTACCATTGGGCTGACCTTGCCTTTGGGCAGACAGTTTAACGATGGTGCAATTGGGAGGCTCTCATGACCTTTGAGGGCTGTGGAACGGCGTTCTAAGGCATCGTTACGGTAGAGAGAGTGGGAGGGGAGTGCTGGGAAGTGTCGGTGGGCTGGGCGGCGTATTGGGGGGAAGGAAGGGGAGGAGGAGGTGGTTGAGCAGGTTTATTTATGGTGATCTTAGTGGGGGTAGAGGCATGGCGGCTAGGTGGGCTGTGTGGGTTGCTGGGAGGAGGTTGAAAGGCTGTGGCAGAGAGAAGTTGGGGCGAAGAGAGTGTTGTAGGCTGTGGAGGTGGGGTATAGGGGTGTGTGTGTGTCGCTGTTTCTCCACTCCTACACCCACACCTCCTCCACCCCTTTGGGCCAATGTGCCTAATTTGCCTTTGAATGACATGGAAGGGTACTGATCCCGGGGTCGCCTGTCTGTTTGTGCACTGCCCGTCTTACGAGGCGAAGGCGATGGATGCTCTTGTGAGCCTAAACGATGCCTCTCAGAGACTACAGCGCCTTTTCCTTCCCACCTCCCCTCCTCCCACTCTCACACATTATCCCCCAAAGCACCTTGCCTGGCCCCTAACCCTGGCCCTGAGCATACAGACATCATAAAGCATCCGCGGCATCGGAACACTGGGCCCCTCTTTTTTACAGCCTCCCCAGAAAAGGAGTGAGAACACGACCCACACACGGCTCCCACGCACTCCTCTGCAAACTTCCGCCCCCTTCCTTCATCTCTGTTCCCTCCCCCATCCTCCATCATCGATGGGGAATGCGTTTTGCTTCGTAGTTGAGCCTGTCTTGTGCTGGCCTTGGTAAAGTTGCGAAGACGGCCTTGTGGAGTGGGTTGGAGGAGAGTGGTTGTTTTTTGGGGGCAAAAGGTGTAGGTGGAAAGTGGAGGTGGGTAGGGTGGAGGTTGATATAATGGGGAGTGGAGGTCTCCAGTGGCGAGCCCATCACATAGGCGACCAGAGGAGGCCCGGGGAGTACAAAAGACCTCGCTCACTGGACCTGAGCGATGGGAGGGGAGCAGAGGGGCAGTTTCCTGTCCTTACATCCATCCACTTACTTGAAGGACGCCACTTCTTGGCCAGCCCCACACACAACTTCTGGCCTCACCTTCACTTCGCCCACTTACTTCCCCTCTCCTCCTCCTCCCCACCCATCCTCCCCTGCCCTCGCTGATTGAGCTGGCCTTTTGCCCGCCCACTTCTTGCCTCCCTCCCCCACTGATTGCTGCCCCGCGCAGGAGATTGACTCCTCCATCTTCCACTCCCCAATCCTGTCCCTCCTCTCTTCCTGTCCCTACAGTGTCCTCCCATCTATGGAGGGGTTGGCCGGCAACTCATTTGAGGGAGGACTTGGAGCTGACTGCTGCTGCTCTGCTGGAGTGAGGGCGGCTTTGTGCGGGAAATGAGGCCGTGAACGATGCAATATAGGCTGGAGGGGGAGGGAGAGGCCAGCAATTGCGCTGCCAGGGAGGTTAGGAGTCGTTAGGGCTGGGGAGGCTCTGACGGAGGAAAGGAGCAATCTAGAGACGCAGGGCCTCGCACAGCACATCCCCTTTTCATTACTCCCACCTACCCTTCATCTCCTCTGCCCGCACACACACACACCGGCCCGTTTTATTAGTCCGCTCTACTGGCCCCTACTCTCTCTCTCTCTCCACCAGCCGGAGAAGTCCTGCTGTGACACCTCATCTCTCCCTGGCCCTCCCTTTTGCCCTCCTCTCTCTCTCTTCGGAAATAACCCGGCTCTTCCCCGGAGCAAGGAGAGGAAAGGGGGCAGAGAGGGGACTGCGTGGGAGAGAGTGGAGGCACACGCGCGGGCTCGTTGGGCAAGTTAAGTTCCTGGCCCAAACGAGGATTGGCGACAGCCCCCCCTTCCTCTCCCTGCCCCGATCTGCCTCATTGCCGATCACTCCTGCCCCTTCCCCTCCCTCACCACCCATCAACCCCCCGGTAGGGAGGAAGGGCGCTGGATGATAGGCCTCGGTTGACGACCTGCCCTGGAGAACTATCCCTAAATGCTCCGCACTCACCCCCTCCTACTTCCACCAATCCAGTCCGCCCCCAAGACCATTGCTACCATCAATCTCATAGCAAACCGAAAAAGGCAGAAAATAAGCGGACATTGCAACTGAAACAGGCGCCAAACACGAAGGCTGTCCGGACTGCGAAGAGCTGCGGCCGTCCGAGGAGCACGTGCGAGCTCACATCGCCAGTCAGCGGGACACCCTTAGCTCTCGCCTGGCCACGTTCCAGCCTCGCTCTTCTCCTTTCTCTAGGGCATCAATCCAAGGCCGCCATAGGACCAAAGCTGGCGGGGACTGGGACGGCGGGCGACGAGCTGGGAAAGCAAATGAGATAGTTCTGGGCCTGCGTCAGCGTCGTGTCCTACGAGCTCGCCCACCGCGCTCCACCTCTTCTCAGTCCAACGTCCCTCTGCTTCCTAGCCCTCCTCAATCCCCCTTCAAACCCCTGCCTTGTCCGGCCTCAGGAGGAAGGGCTGGTGGGCAAGAGCAGCGACGTCGGCTCCCCGGCCTCCCTCAGTCTCCCGCCCACGCCGCAGGAGAAGGCCAAGTATGCCTGCCGACTCTGCCAGGTACACTTTCTAGCCAGCTTTTACAGGACAGGCTGATTTGAGATGTGTAACATAGCAGTGATGGTAAATGCAAAAACGGTGATCCTGTTTGATTTATTACATGTTCTCGATCATATGAGAGATTGCGAATGTGACTGAGAAATTTCCTCCACTCGTTATCAAATACCAGGCTATAAGGTATCATTAGTCAGAAGCACAGCTAATCTTTCTTGGTCAAGGTGAGGAGGAGGAAGATGGAGTACGGGGTGTTTGAGGGTGAGGGAGAGCTGGAGGCGGGCGTAGAGTGCGGCCATGTGGCTTGTCAAAACTGCTGGCGGATGGCGGAGGCCTGCGCCCAGTGCCCCAAAGATGCTGCTGCCACCCGTCCGCGTCTCATCCCCATACACCTGTAGCCGCTGCTTTGCCTACTTCTATATGCTTGTGATAGAGGTGTATCACCATTTCAACTCTTTTGTTTTGCATTTTGGTCTGCCAAATGATCAGGATGGGCTGCTTTTTATTGGATGCATAAATATAGAGTGGTATCAGAATCGAATGTAGTCACTGACGGGCTCTCCCGTGTCAGTGGGTGCAGCAGCTTCGTAGTCACCTGCTCCACCGAACCTCAAATGCTAAACCCCTTCAGTTTGGGTTTTTGATTTTAGGGTTTTTAATCAAATTAAGATAAATATAACTGTTGCTCACATAATCTTATTCAGATGGCAAAAATGAGTTATTGCTGCAATGGTCGATTGCTAGAAATTATGAGAAATAGGGATATGTCAAAAGCAGATGCTAATTAGAAATTTTGCTATATTCAGACCATATTTTAGAGGATATCTGGTTTTTTTAAAAATAAAACATACAATTTCAAAATAACACAAGCAAACTAATTGCCAAAATGCTACAAACCGTGTGCCAGTATGCATGCAGTCGTCGAAGTTTGCTTCCGTTAGATTATCCATTGAACTGGCTGCAAATAGCTTAAGCTAAAGTTTCAAAGTTCAACGTTTCAGAATATTACAAGTTTCCAATCTTTACTCTTCACTTCCTCAAGCCTAGAAAAGCAAAGGTCATCCCTATCTATTGGCTCAAAGTTCAATCTATGCCATCTGTTGATCGAACTTCTGGCGAAACCTTCTTCTTCGCTTGATGTTAAACAGGCACATGAATCAAAGATTTTGAATGGCTGTGAAACCTTTGCGCTCTCGAGGCACGAAGCCACAGGCCACTGAGGTGCTGTCGATGCGTCGTCGCTGATCCTGGCCCCAGCTCTGCTCCATCTCCCAGTTCTCTGCCTCCTCCACACCCCTCAAACTCCCACCCTTCCCCTTTCACTCCTCTGCCAGGCCAGCCGAACTTGGCCTGTTTCTGCTGGGTAACAAAAGGCTGAAGGGCCGGCCATTGGAGGTTGACAGCTCTGGGGTCCACATCGCCGGTGCAAAAGCCGCCCTGGGAGGGCGAGGCTCGGTAGAAGCTGGTGTCAAAGGGGCTCCAGGAGGCAGCTGGCTGAGAATCTGGTCAAATATATATCAATCAATTTCCCACATTTCTTCAAAGAAGGATGACCTTTTCTGGGAACATTGATATATATGGGCTGGGGGTCTTTGAGAAGAAGCCTTTCGGCAGGCGTAGCCCCGGTGGGGTCGCAATCGTTGGCCTCCTCCTCCGCCATTCTCTGTCCTGTCTAGGCTTCTCTCTGTCCTTTCCGGGCTAGGCGTGATAAGGTCTGGGAGCTTGGACGCTGTGTTTGCCTGTTCCACATTGGACACTGACGCATGCCTGCTTTGCCAGTGTGCATGACGCTTTTCAGCTGAATAAGTTTCGAGTCAAATTGCTGTCAATATTATTTCTGGAGAGGGAATGGGAAGAGAGTTACTGATGCAGAGTATCAATGGCAATGTGGCGAAAAAAAACATTAAAAGATTCCGCATATTGTACTTTCTTTTTTGATTGATTTGGCAAAGTTCAAATGTTAAATACACTCATTTCAGAAGGGGAAAGCAGCGATAGACCATGCAAAACGGTTTACATTCCAAGTGGATACAGAGCGCGCAAAATGATGAAATTTTACCCCACTTGCGAAGCCTCAACTGGCCCAAAGAAAGCGCAATCAACACTGCACTCCTCATTTGTGCATCATTGGGGTTAGGTGTTTTGGTAGGAGACTAAATGGCGGAAGCGGAGTCAGAGAATGTGCAGCTGCGTCTTTGCAACATCTGCCTCGGCTCCGGCGATGACGGGAGCTGGCTTTCGCCGTGCCTCTGCAAAGTCTAGTTGTTTTCTCCTCCTCTTTCCGCGTCTCAGTCAAATGCCGCAATCATCATTCCACCGACCATTAAAAAAAGTTCAAAAAGCATCGATGATATTGCATCATAGTACATGGAGCAAAGCTGGACGAGAAACTAATGTTGATTTGCTATAGGAGCTGGCATCTGCTTAGTGTATCGTGTTTTTTTGCGTTCTAAACTCGATGAGCTTGGTTGAGGGTAGCGGCGGGTGGGTGCACGAGCTGTGCCTGAAGCCGTGGGTCCGCGATCAGCTTGGGGTGAGCGACAGGGTGGTCCGGGTGACCTAGAGCATGGCAATGTTGAAGGCTGGACTGGTGCCAGTCTGCGGTAGCTGTCAGCAGCCCTATTCCATTGCCTTGTCAGCCGGGCGTCGGTGCCTGGACTATCTGCAGGAGGTTATCACTCTCAAACTGCCCTGCCTCCGTTGCTTGCAAGAGCTTTACTGAGAAGGTCGAAGGTCTCCGGAATGGGTTGTGGACAATTTTCTGCCTCCCCTTTTTTATATTTTTGATTGAAACTAGACACAATTATTAGAAGTTTGGTAGAATATGAGATGTCAAAACTCAAATTTTGATTTTTAGCGAATTTTTGTAAATTTTGAAGTTGGCGAAATATTTCATCATCAATTACTCTTGTTCTACTGAACTTTTTTTATTAATTAGGCCACTATTCGAACCGACTTGACGAGCAGATAATATTATTTTTTTTAAATAACCAAATCATTGAAATCGGTATAGTAGTACAAGATTAAAGGTGATGAAATATTTCGGCAATTTCAAAACTTCAAAAATTCGCTAAAATCAAAATTTGAGTTTTGACATCTCATGCTCTACCAAAATTCTTATAATTATAACTGGTACCATTGGCAAGCCAAATGTGGGTCTCTTTTCTCCAAATTTTGTAATTGCCTCGAGCAAAAAGTCAAGGAAATTTATCTACTACTTGTGGAATCTGCTGCTTGGACAGTTGCATTTTGTTTTTGGCGTGCAGTTCAGTGTCTCTTTCCATGCGCGCCCAAAAACAAAATGCAGATGACGCAGCAGATTCCACAAGTAGTAGATAAATTTCCGTTGACTTTTTGCTCGAGGCAATTACAAAATTTGGAGAAAAGAGACCCACATTTGGCTTGCCAATGGTACCAGTTATTTCTTCCACTTTTAATATAGTGTAAAATGTATAAATACAAATTTATATTATTTTATAACATATGAAAAAAAAACTCATTAAAAAATATAACAAACATAAAAGAATCGACAATATATTAAGATATTATAAGATAAAAAAATAAATAATAAATAAAAAACAAAATTATTTAAATAATATAACAAAGAGAAAAGATTCAAAAATCAAAAATACAATAAAAATTTATTGGCAAACTAACATATTTTTATGAAAGTTTCATTATTGGGCTTGCGCGAGCGGAGCGTTAGCGGAGCGGTAGCGCCAAGCCCCTCTTATCGAGCAACACAACCAATTGCAGCTTTCCCAAAGTTTGGCAGGCTGTAGCTCGTCACACAGACGTCGGAGAGCGCTGCAAATAGGCTCAATCGACGCGCCGTGGTCGAATTGTGGGGGTCCTCTTTTGACAAAAAATTTTTAGAGCCATATTGAAAAAGTTATTTCAAAAAAACTTTTTAAAAAAAATGTCCGGTGTCCGGGCGCACACCGTCCGTCCGTCCGTCCGACCGTCCGTCCGTCCGTCCGCACCTTTGCAGACACTTTGGCAGCCTCTGGGGCTGGGATCTCAACGGTTCTAGGGTAAATCGGGCCAAAAAAGTGTCAAGGCACCTCTATTTTGGGCATTTTCCGCGTTTTTTAGGTCGAAACATCAACTTTTTGGGTAAAAATTCAGTTTTTTGGGGGTTTTTTGCATGTTTTTCAATTCCAGCTCTATATTTATGCTTTTTACAGGGTTTTTCGCCAAAATAACAGCGCTATGTAGGTAATTTTGAACGTAGATTACGATGGTGGCACCCGTTTGCTTCTACTTTGTCTCCTTGGGCTTGTACAAGGCCGTGGTGAACAAGCAGGTCATCATCAACTTCACTTTGAGGCATTGTAAAGGGTTTTTGGTCTAAAAAACAGCACCATATAGGTAACTTTGCATGTAGAATACAATTATGGCGCCCGCTTACTTCTATCTGGTCTTCATGAGCTTCCACCAGGCCGTGGTGAACAAGCAGGTCATCACCAACTTCGTCTTGAGGCATTCTAAAGGGTTTTTGGTCTAAAAAGCAGCACCATATAGGTAACTTTGCACGTAGAATACGATTGTGGCACCCGCTTACTTCTACCTGGTCTCCTTGGTGAGCTTGCACCAGGCCGTGGTGAACAAGCAGGTCATCATCAACTTCATCTTGAGGCATTGCAAAGTGTTTTTGGCTTATACACAGCACCATATAGGTAATTTTGGATGTAGATTACGATTATGGTGGCCGTTTGCCTCCAAACTGTTCTTCTAGGGCTTGCACCAGGTCGTGGTGAACAAGCATCTCATCATAAACTTCGTCTTGCATCATTCTAAAGGATTTTTGGTCTCAAAAGTAGCACCATATGTAGATTATGGTACATGTGCCCATTTGCTTCTAGCTGATTTTCATGGGCTTCCAACAGACCATGGTGAACAAGCAGCTCGTCACCAATGTCATCTTCTACTCCATGCATATGGGCTTTGCCCCTGTATGAAGTGGATGAAATTATTATATAGTGGGTTTTACTAACCCAAAAAGTATCTCTTATCTATATTTTACCTGCGATTGAAGTGGGGGAAATTTTTTTATTCAGCTTAATTTGAATTTTACTTGCAACTGAAGTGGATGAAATTTTTTCTTAGCAAAGAAATAAGTTTTATACCTTAGATTGTGAACTTTGTGCACTGTAAAAATGTTCGTCAGTCCAATGTAAAGCTGTATTAATTAATGATAAGAGAGCACCTTACTTTAATGGCAATTGATTTGGTCAAAATGTAGTTGGCTCCCAAATTTCGCAGTATTTACCCATTAGTTGAGATATAATTTTTTTTAAATTTCAAGTCACAAATTTTGTCTATTTCTTGAAAACTATAATATGTACGTTAATTAAGACCAGGGCATATTTTTATAATCAATTGCAATTAATTGCAATAGAGATAAGTAGCAGAGTCAGTTAAAATTTTTTTTGCTATATATATTTTTAAAAATGTTTTTACATTCTACTTTTTTGGGAGCTCAGATTTTAAATACATATTAGTATTTTGGCCAGGTGCTCTCTTATCATTAATTAATACAGCTTTACATTGGACTGACGAACATTTTTACAGTGCACAAAGTTCACAATCTAAGGTATAAAACTTATTTCTTTGCTAAGAAAAAATTTCATCCACTTCAGTTGCAAGTAAAATTCAAATTAAGCTGAATAAAAAAATTTCCCCCACTTCAATCGCAGGTAAAATATAGATAAAAGATACTTTTTGGGTTAGTAAAACCCACTATATAATAATTTATACTTAGGGCAATCGATTTTGGGAAAAAAAGAGATCTAATTTTGACCTGCCGATGGTACCAGTTGTTTTCTTAACTTAAAATTTTCAAAATAAAATAATTGCCTAAGAAGGAATTGAACCTCCCAGATTCAACCTGCCGTTCATTCACTAGACCACTACGCCACTGGTGCATATGCGTTGTTGTTTAACTGAAGACTTATGAATAAAAGTCAATACATGAGGTCCAAGGACCCGGGGGGATGAGTGGGGGAAGAAATGAATACCTACTATCGTTCATTGAATAGATGCGGAGAAGAAGAAGAAGGAGAAGGAAGAGGAGGAGTTCGGACAAATGGTTTTTTACAAATTTTACTACAATTCTGCAACTTTTCAGCAATTTCTCGCGAGTTTTGGTCAATTTGATCATGCTCTTTCCAATGCAAAAAGAGTAAGAAAGATTGAAGCTCCCTGTGACGAGCTAGAGCCTTATCAAAATAAAGATCTAGCAATAACCCTCAAAACGTACATCCAGGTCGAAAAGAGGGGCTGGGCGCTGACGGTTCGCTTTGCTCCCTCGCGCCAGCCCAATTTCTAGTTTTATTAATAATTTTCTGCAACACTCTCTCTTAAAAAAGCTCTCTTAAAAGTTGCAAGTTCCAGGCAGACGAGCTGTTCCACCGGAGTCTGGAAAATAGATGGTTATTGACCATCGGCGGCCAGGGTGCTTTTAGCTTCATGGATCTCGTCAACCACTTCTTCATGATCACCACGGTCGTGCTTTTCATCCGTTTACATTTCGCCCTCCTGCTATACTGCTCAAAATATATGGGCTAGATAGCTTTTCTGGGGCTCGATCAAACGCCAAATGTGATGAATTTCTCAGCTAGCAGCTTGTTTTTAAACAAAATATTGAAGGAAAATATTGAACAAGATCAACTATTTCCTGAACAGGCTGCACTTTAGAAACATGAGAATGGTCTAAATTGGAGATGACGATGGTGGGGTGGAAAGAAATGGCGCTGCTGATAGAGCAGCACCCGGTGGTCCTTCTGTTCTTCATGGAAGGCGCCCGGTCCTTCATCCTTCGCGGACGTTGCTTCCTGGACCGGCTTTTGCACAGACTCCTCGGCTTCCTCCATCTGCCCCAGACCTCGCTACCCAGAATGTGGGTAGCCTACAAAAGCAAGGCTCTTGTTGGCGAGTCTCTGGTCTCTTTACAGGCCAAGGGAATGGGAGACGCGGGACACGATGGCTCTTCTTTTCCCGGGCTCAGCCTGTCTGCTAGGCCTCGCCCTCCATCCCAGCCTGCCTTTCTACACTCGAACAGCCATCGGCGGTTGCCCCTTCTACTCATTCTCCACTCCAGCCCAAAAGCTGATCATTAGAGTCAGAAGGGCTGTTAGTGTTCCCTAGGGCTTCGACGGATGATGAAGACGTAAGGTGCAGGTGCAGTAATCATAGTGGGTGACATGGCGGTGCGTAGCTTCTATGCCTATGCTTGGCAGCAGTATGAGATGTGCTTCGAGATTTTCGACTACGACAAGGACGCTCGCAGCCAGGTTCTGCAGAATACTCCTTGCCTTGGCTGAGAGAGCTTGGAATACAGACACATTCCGCCTCCTCCGCTAGCACTGCAAGCGAAGACTAAAGAGTTCTTTCAAGAATCGAATGACTAATCCTTTTTATGGATAGGTTTTCCGTTGCATGTGTTTCGTGTTTGCTTTGTGCTCTTTTTGTACGTATTGACTTAGAGAGTTACGCTCTAGTCGTTATTCTTTTGTACCCACTCTTATCGGGTTTCAGTCGCAACATAAATAGCATTTTGGCTAATTTTATAAGTGAGGAGTGATTAATCACCTTAGACATCCGATAAGGCATGATGGATATATCCTGCTAAGTAGTAGATCTGACCTCGAAATTACTTTGATCTTCTTTATCCAGATCCTTTCATATCTATATTCTAATCAAAATCAATACAAGAGACTAAAATTAATTAGTATTTCTGTATCAATATCCTTTTTTAATTGACAATCTATTCAAAATTTAGTTTTCGTGTTCTCTATCAAAATGCTTTCAAATTGACAATCTAATCAAATTCAATTTTTCGCCTTCCAAGAGTACCAAATAGCAACATTCTGCGTTTGTCAAATATTCGGCATCTTTTAGCACAGAAACAGATCAAAGTTCAGTTGTAAAATGAAGTCAGCGACGGGGCGGACGACCTCTTCCACGGCCTCCACCGCGCCCTCCACGCCCTCCCCGCCCCCTTCCCCTGCTCAAGCTCGGCGCCTGACTCATCTGCAACCTCTTCGCCCCTTCCACGCCCTCTCTACTGCAACAATGGAACCAGGGAGTGCTTCAGGTTGACCAGTGGCTTCAGGTCCGGATGGCAGAAGAGACAGCCGGTCACCGACTCCGCTCCCTCCGCCAGCGGACTTTTCTCCTGTGCCTTCTTCTATCCTACCTTCCCCCGGCATCCTCAATGCCCCACTCACCTTTTTGTACTCCAGGAAGAGCAGCTGGCTTTCGCAGTTGTGGCAGCGTGCCTCCTTCACCTTCACCTGGGCAAGGCATTGATTAGAAAGAGCTAACGGAGAAGCGAAGAGAAGGATGCCTTAGAAGCGCCGTCAGCAAAGAGAACAACGGCGTGGCATTTGTTGCAAGCCAGCCGCCACTTGGGCCCCGAGGCGGCGTCCAGCACCAGAACCCCGCGCACCGAGCGAACGGTGGGATCCCTGCTGCTCAGACACTCCCCCAGACACTCGCAGACCTGGCAAAGCCTTCAGGTGGGGGAGGAGTGATGGTTCCAGGAAAATTGGTACAAGGAAAGCTTGGTACAGTGGAAAACTTGGTGCAAGGAAACCAACTTTTCCACTGCACCAAGTTTTCCTGCTACCAGAGGGATAGGCTGCTATAGCGGAAACCCCAAGGGAGCTGAAGGCATGCGGGCAGGCGGGATGAGAGCACCCCACACAACCGCTGCCCCGCTTCATGTCCGGGAATGGCGGGTTGTTGTAGCAGTAGGGGCAGAGCGGGAAGGACTTGGACACCTTGCCGCCGGGGCCCTGTGTCAAGCATTGGTCACTGGACTCAGAGAGCCAATTCAATATTGCTAATCCCAGGGGACAGGACAGGGATTGCTATCCTGCAACATTGCTGTCTCCTGTCCCGTCCCCTGGGATTAGTAGTATTGGAATTGCCCTCTAGGAGTCTTCTATGGAGAAAAGGAAAGCCTAACCTGCCAGAAAACCAGTTCGAAGTGATCCAGCGGGCACTGCTTCTCCCCGTAGGACTTGACGAGGCCGTCCTTGGCCGTGGGCAGGTTGTAGCTGTCCTGGCACTGGGGGCAGTGCAGCCTTTGTGGGCGGGCTTCTATGAGCTTCATGAACCGCCGACACTTCCCGCAGCGACTGAACGGCTTGCCGGACTCTGACAGCGCCGTAAAGGAGACCTGCATTTGAGCAGGGTGTCAAGAGGAATTTCAAGATGAAGAAAAAGGAGAAAGGGCGCCTCGAAAAGACTCTCCATGGGCGCGATGGCGGAGACGAAGTAGATGAACTTCAGTCGGAAGATTTCCAGGGCATGGTTCTTCACCTGAGGGGGGAGTTGGAGGGAATGCAGGGGCTGAGTCTGTAGGGGGATGAAAGAGACCTGATGAAAGTCCGCATGTCCCTTGGCGATCTGCTCCAGCTGCTTTTCCACCTCGGCGCGCATGGTGGGCAGGACGAGCTCCCCGTCGATCTTCCAGTAGCCGTGGACCAGCACTGTGCCCAGTCGGGTGGGCACCAGACGTCGCCCCGACTCCACCTCAACTCCCTCCTCCTCTTCAGGCTGGTGGGTGGGCGGGAGCTGGTGTACAGTGACATAGTTGCGCTGACAGATGTTGTTGATGTGGACGGGGATGCTGGCATCCGTGCCGATGCCGTGCTTCTCCATCAGCGTGATCAGTTCGCTCTCCGTCAAATAGTCTCAATTACAACTACTAGAATACTGGCTGAGGAGGAGGAAGGAGGACCAACCGGGAGGAGAGGTCATCTTCTCGGCCAGCCTTGCTTCGCTCACCTCCAGCACTTGGCCTTGGGTCAATGGAGGCAACGTCTCGTTCTCTCCCAATCCGCCTTGCCCAGTTACCAGCGTGAAACCTGTTATTGATCATATTAGGCTGGCAAAATTGGAACATGAGTCCGGAGGAAGAACCTGGGCTGATGAGAGTCTTGCCCTGAGCCGTGAAGGACTCCCCGTCGATGCTCAATCGGACCGTCGTCACATGGAACTTGGCGTCCTCCATCAAACTGAAGATATCAACAACTATGGTTTTTGAAGATTAGTTCAAAAAAATGCTTGTAAATAGATAAAATTAATAAATTTAATAAATAAATTAATAAACCTTAGTATGCTTGTGATTTAATAAAATGAGATATACTGTAGCATTTTCGTCTTGTTATGCTATCAACCACGGTTGCGCAGCCAACAAAAGGAGGCCAGGGCAGGCGGAACCTGGCGACAAAGTTGCGAACGATGAAGTCGTAGATGCGCGCATGGTCACCGCTGAGGCTGCGGCTGTTGTCGGGGCGCATGGGGGTGATGGGCGGGTGGTCGCCGGCATCGGAACCCTTGCGCGGGGCCTTGATGCCCTCCCGCAGTACGTCCCTCACGATGGCTCCCCAGTCCGGATGCGAACTCTGCTGAGCCAGCGTCCCCTTCAGGTCGAAGCTGGCCGGGTACTCGTTGGTCTCCGTTCGCGGGTAGCTGATGAAGCCCTGTGGAGACATTTTGAGTTGGCAGAGGAGTCATGGGAGAAGTGGGAGGGTGTGATTTATGCGTACCCTTTTTTCAATCAACTATAACTCAAGATCTGCTAAATATTGGCCACTTTTTGAATTATAGTTGATTGAAAAAAGGGTACGCATAAATCACCCCTCCAAGGGTGGGAGAAGTGAGGGGAAGGTGCCTGAGTGTAGAGCTGTTCAGCCACAGCCATGGTGTGCTGCGGGCTGAGGCCGAGAACTGCAGAGCCGACGCGCATGAGCTCCACGGTGTTCAGGGCCTGGGGTCGTGGTTTGGAGGCCTCTTTCCGACTCACCTCCTCCACCAGAGCACCGCTGCCTGCTTTCTGTCAAAGGATGGCTTTATCTGATCCTTTTAGACTCTTGGGCAAGGAAACAACCTTGACGCGGTCGAGGAAGAGCTGGGCCACGTCGCGATCGAAGATTCGTCCGCGGGCCCATTCTGGTCGCAGTGTCCGCCCCTCACCAGCCTCCAGAGTCAACGCCACCAGCCAGTATGGCTCCGGCTGTCAATGCATCCGCATTCCCCAGTTCACTCACTGAATCAAGTGTCAGAGAATAATTGGTTTTATTGATATTTTTGGTTCATGACAATTGAGCAAAGATATTTTGAGGAGGAATGAGTAAAATGCTGAGAAAAGTAGCCGACCGTGAAGCTTTGTATGGTGTCGTGTCGCTCGACGCAGAAGCCGAGCGTCGGCGTCTGGCAGGGCCCGAATGAAATGAGACTGCTGTCCAGGTCCCCGAACTTGCCCTGGAAGTAGCGCGTCTGGAATCGCGTGAAGGCACAGCCGATGCGCAGGTCCAGCTCCTGCCTCGCGTCCACCTCAACCATTTCTTCCCTCCCTGCCCGGCTTAGCAAGAGAGAGAGGAACGGAGAGGGATTGGTTGAGGTCGGGGCGGCCGAGGTTGGCCATGGCGCCCTTAAGCTCCTTCTCGGTGATGGCGGAGAACTTGGCCCGGTAGACGGAGTCCAGGAAGCGTCCGGAGGCCGGCCGCTTCATCACCCGCTCCACTGCGTCCACGACCTGGGAAGCCTCAGCTGTCTCTTTTCGAGGCTCCCTTCATTATTCATTCCTAGTCGCTCCACCTATCCTTCCAAGAATAGGTGGGGCGACTAGGAATGAATGATGAAGATATATTCATTCGTAGTTGCTCCACCAATCCCTAAAAGACTAGGTGGAGCAACCACGAATGAATGATGAAGATATATTCTGTCGTATTCGCCCCACCTATCCTTATAAAAGAATAGGTGAAGCGACTAGGAATGAATAATGAACCTCGAAGCAGATGTTCTCGCCCTCCTTGTCGCAGTCGAGCCATAGGACGAGGAAGTCGGCGCCCTTGGCCTCGGACTCCAGGAAGGCGGGCATGCGAAGCTTGGCCGTGGCCTCCTTCTTCTCCGTGGGGGCCTTGAAGAGCTCCACCGGGTCAGTCCGCTCCCAGTTGTTGAACTTGGCCGGGAAATCCGTCGTCATCACATGGCCGCAGGTTGATGTCATCTTGAACCGCGCTCAAACCAACTAGCCTTTTTCAGCGTCAATAAAAAGCTAAAAAAAATACTTACAAATTAGATTTTGGCAATTTATTTGTGTTGAATAACAAGAAGTGAATTTTTATCACAATTAACCTGATCTTGAAGTAAAATTGGAAACCTTTAGCGCCCTTGAAAGAGCCCATCCATTCGGATATGGAACAGGCGCCATTCCAGCCCTTCTTTTGAGTGGCCTGACCATTGGAGAGAATCTTTCCGATGGAGATGGCCAGCATTGGCTTCTCCGCTACCATCAACACTGTTACTGACATCCTACAATCATTCTTCCATCATCAATCTATTGGTTTCCAATAAATATAAGCATAAATATGAGTCCGAGAAATATGAGCCGAAATTGCTTGAATGTTTGTCAGATGTAACGCACAAAATCGAAAGCTTTATTCGGCTATATGAGGCTAAGCATAAGCAAAAACAAAGCATCAACAACTAAATCAAACAGTGTCATCTTCAGTATCTGTCTCTGCAATTTCATTTTGGCAAATGGAATTGCTGAAACTAGCAGTCCATACGAAGTTTTATTCTTTTCTGGGGCAGAAGAGGCGGGGGCCAGACCATCTCCACATGCGTGACGTCCAGCTCGTGGCACTCCAAGTCCTCCAGACCCAGCAAGGATGCTGAACATAGGCGCACCTCTTTGCCCCTTCCTTCCTTTCACTCTCTACCCCACCTAGGCTAGGCCGAGTGCGTCCAAAGTCCCCGTTGATGAACTCCTTCACATAGGTCCCTGCCTCCGTCTCCATCTGTCAATCACCCGGCCATCTTTTACCCTCCCGCTCCATCAATTCAGGCCACTCACGTCCACCCTCAGCCAGAGCAGATGCTGCCACTCACTGCTCGGCGCTTCCACCTGTGTCAGGACTTGCAGTCCACCAAAAAGATCCATGTGGGGCAGACTAAAGCGACCTTTTGAACCCTGAGACTGAGTATGGAGCGCTGGCGAGTGGAGTTGGAGCGAGCACAGAGCACCCGCACCGGAGTCCGCTGCTCCAGCTTCAGGGGACAGGCGGCCACAGCCTCTGCCAGTCGCTCCGCCTCGGGCTCAGATCCACTTCAAACCCATTCCTGTCCAGGAGGGGGCTCAATTTAATCCAGAGAACAGTACTATCCTACAAAGGAACGCTGCAATTACGCCAATTACACCGTTCCTTTGTAGAAATATAGCTGTTCTCTAGATTACTTTGAGCCTGTCCAGGAGGAAGGCTGGAACCTGGCGAAGCAGAGAGCGGAGTAGGCCTTGGTCTTCTCCGTCTCCCCGGCTTTCAGCCAGTCCAGGCCCTCCTTGGAGACCGGCTGCAGACCCATGGTCAGGCCCACGCCGTGCCTGCAGTCTCAGATGAGAAGGTTGATCGATGGGTGAGCCAGAAACTTGGCGGCGTGGGCGGCCAGGGAATGCGAGGCTTGGTCTAGGTGGGAGGTGGAGAGCTGGGTGAGGCGAGGATTGAGCAGCTTGACGGCGAAAGGCCTCCCGCTGCCGCGCATCAGCGTATCCTTGTCCTCTCTGCCCGCCGACGTGAATCTGACAGTTTTAGGCATTTTAACCAACATTTTTTTAATTGTTAATTTTAATTTTATCTAAATTTTAGGCATTTTTACGTAACTTTTATGTAATTTTTATTTTTATTTATGTTTATGTTTTTATGTAATCTTAATAATCACTCAAAACGCATTGTGATGAGCGGTTGAGGTTGGAATAAAAGGCCCAGACACCCTCTCTTAAGCTATTTTAAGGCGAAGTTACAGAAGATTAGGAGAAAACTCTGACCTCCAGGCATCTGCCCGGGCGAAGTCCTGCAGTGGCTGGCAGAGCAGTTCTTCCACGGTCACTTCGTCAACTGCTTCCGGACGCTCCTCCCTGGAGAAGCCCAGCGAATGCGGCAGACGTCTGCTCAGCTTCACATAGCGGCTGCCCACTATCACCGGCTCGTGCACCACCTCCACCCTCAAATGTATATCCCCCGTCCTTCTGTCTGTCTGAGGTTAGTGGGGAGAAAGGGGAACATCCACTGCAGGGCCTGCTCAGATGGGTGCCAGTTGAAAGTGGCACACTGGGCCTCGGAGAGGGCGGCCACGCAGGCGTCTAGAGTACTGCGCGGCATTTCACCCTCCAACTGATTGCAGCCGTCCGACTGGACAAAACGCCGGCCCTGAAATTCGTCCTCTCAATCCTACTAGTGGCTACTTCTTCCTTCGCTACCTTGGCCTTGGCACTCCGCTTCTCACCTGCTCTGGGCCTGTAGAGATGTGGAAGACTGGAGCTGAGGAAGGCACTGTCCGCTGACTCCACCTGGAAGATTAGAGTCTAAAGGATGGGCTAGGCAGTTTTTTACCATTGCTACATTTACTAAGACTAAAACTAAAGACTAAGACTAAGGCTAAGTAGACCTGGGCGTGTCCGAAGTGCAGGTTGACGGTGAACTGAGCCTTGGGGCTGAAACGCAGGCCCAGAGCTGGCTCCAGCCTACCAGCGTAGAAAGAACGGCCCACATCCGCTAGCTCCTCCACAAAACCTCCTTCAATCCACCCCCAAATGCCATTCTTCGCTCCAGCTGACAGATAAACAGCAAGGTTCGGAAGTTGCGGGAAAATAAAGACCAGATTTGGAGTAGCGCCTCTGGAGGAGCTTGTGACGGAGCAGACAGGCGTTCGGGAGGTAGAAGGCCACCTTGAAGCTCACCAGCTGGCTATAGTCCGCCGCCTTCTCCATCGCTGCCTCTGTCACGGCGCTGACTACCTCATCGCTGCAGCCCTTTCTTTTCTCCAATCCACCTCCTTCTAGAGGAAGGAAAGGCACAAGACCTGAAGAGCCCCAGGCAAAGACAGCAGACGGAGTGGCTGCTGGAAGCCGGTTCAGGAATGCTCAAGGTCCGCTCTCGCTCCCGACATGCCGCACAGAGCCAGGCCATGGCTGCAGGCTGCTTTGGAGGAAAGAAATTAGGACGGCTGCTCAGCTGAAGAATTGCGCAGATTTAGTCCTTTCCGTTCGCCTCAGGCTAAGCAAGTCAAACGAAAGGGCCTTTTATTCTAAAATGTGATGCTTTTTAAAACTGCCTTCCTTTTGAAATTGAATTTTCCATGTTTGCTTTTGCAAGCTCGTGAAGCCTATGAAAAGGAAATAAGGGGGTAAAATGAGTGATAAACCGCCTTGTACAAATTCCGTCTTTCTCAGAAAAGCTTTCCTTATGTCTTTCTAAAATTCGCACTTGAATTGCCTGTTAACTTCAGTCAGTAATTTGAGTAGAGTTTGTTTTGACTGTCAGTGAATGATAGATTGGAGTGAATGAATGATAGTGAGTGTGAATTAATTCTGTGAGTGAATGATAGATTAGAAGTATCTGTGAATGATAGATTGGCTGCTCGTGGGCAGAGCGCCGATTGCCAATTCAACAGAGCCGTAAACACCGAACTGGAGCGGGTGGGCAAAAAGATGCGCCTGATAGATTGCTGGTGGCATATCCTCAATTAGCCAGCGGCCAATTGGAAGAGTGAAATGGGCCAGTTGGATGTGTTTAAAAGAGCTCCCATCCCAGCCCTTCACGCCCAGCAAAGCCTACCAGACAAAAAGGCCCAGCAATGAAAATCACTGCAGCTCTTCTCCTCGTCATCCTTCAGTTCGCCATTGCTGATGAGGTTATTCTTGCTCTTCTGCCTTCCTTCCTCTGTCGAGGAAGTTGTGGAGTGAAACCAGGATAAGTGGTGGATTACAATAAAAGGTGGAAAATGAGGGATGATTGTTAGGTGAACAAGAAAGCGAGGGCGGCGCTGGAATCCTGCGACCCATTTGAAGAGATGCCGGCCCTCCAGAACGACGAAACCTACATTCCTTTTTGCGCAGAGTAGCCTAGCCCAGCTGCCTTCCGCCGCTGCTGTTGACCAGAGCGAACGTTTCCAGAGTTGGCGAAGTGTGTGTGGTGATAATGAAGAAGATGCACGCTGCCGGATTTCTCAGCGATGAAAACCTGGAATGCGGCCTGAGTTGGCCTCTCCTTTTTTGACGCAGTGCTTCTGTGCAGTGCTTGGTGTTTTCAGGAGTGTCGGCTGACCTGGAAAAGCTGCGAGGGAAGCCCTCCAAGCAACACCCATTGCCCAATCCCTCACTCTAAAAGCATTGGCAAGAAATGACCGAAGCCAATAAATGCGCTTGCTCGAATCACATGCTGACACCATATCCACAATCGCTTGAACGTATAGAGCAGCTAAGCTAAGCTGGGTTACCAAGCAAGGCATTAGTTCCACATCCACTCAGTAATGGTGGTGTCTGACCTTACCAAGGCCCGCCCAAGTCAGATTTCACTAATGAAGAAAAACCAGGTGTAAATACGGCTAGGCTATCTTTCGGCAATTGGTGCGAATAGGGTGAGTAGAGAAGAGAGAGAGAAGGAGAATGGTGAGGAAGTAAAATAGTGGTGTATATTGAGGTAGATGTGACAGGAGGGATCGCAGAGCGTACAGGACGAGCAGATTAAGGAGACGGTTGGCTTCTGCGTTCCACGCTCACAGAGCCAGCCTTCAAGCAAAACCTAGCCAACAACGTCCCATCATCTTTCTCCAACATCTCTTACCACATGCTGACGCGTTGAATAGAATCGGCGAAAGCTGAAAGGCAACATTGGCAGGCAACATTTGGTGCAGTGGCTGGTTCACCTCCCTGCTCCTTAATTTTTCTCCCAAACTCTGTCACTCTTTCCTCTGTGCCATCCTCTGCAACTCAAGCCCCTCCCAAAACAGCAGCAGAACCGCCTCTTCACCAAACACATCCTTCTCTGCCACAGCCCGCACTCCATGGCCTGTCCCTCTCATGCGCCACCTTTTCCCCTCTTGCTCCTTCCTTCCCTCCAGTTCAATACCTGGCCCTCTTGTCTCTCCTGGCCAAGGTCGAGACTCTGCTCCATTCCTCCTCTAACCTGCCACAGAAGGTGACGGGAAGAAAATGTGGGCGGAAATGTTGACTTTTGAAAGCTAAAGTTTTCCTATAAATCGAAGTTTAAGTTTTGGCAACTCTTACCGCACCAAAAAATTCATAATCATGTCTAGTTTTTAAAAAAGGGAGGTCAACATTTTTAGGCATCCTGCTTTTCAACCTCTCAAAAAGCTTTCTTTGAAATGGCCTTGGTAGGGCAACAGTTAGCCTAAAAGCGGCAGTGGTTACTGGCTGACCCTGGGGCAGAAGTTGACAGGAAGGACTTGGCGGCGGGTGTTGGAAGGAAGCTGCTGGCTTTGTGTGCGCCCCGCAGAGTGCCTCCTGCTAAGTGTGTGGACCCTGCTGTGCTGCTGCTGCTTACTGATCCAGTCTTTATGCTCCAACCATTCCAGTGAAGCAGGGACGTTGATTCCAGCTGCAGTGAAGGAGATGCGACCACTGGATGGAGCTGGACTGCCGCCGGTGCTTCCGCCGGCGCTGAACTATGCGCCCTCATTGCCTTCTCCCTCTGTTAGGCCCACAAGCAGCGCCTGGCATCCAGAACCAGCCTCACTGCCTATGGGTTCCTTCTCAGAGACATGTGGGCGGACGCAGATGTGGAGATGAGTTTCCTGGCTGCAGGCAAGGGGCCGGAAGCAAGGGGCGGGGGCGCAGGGGAGGTGAGAGCGGCGGAGGGCGGAGCAGATGAAGAGCGCTCCGAACTCACACTCTGGGAGTTCCTACTGGAGCTTCTGCTTGCCGGGGATAAACCGCACCTCATTCAATGGACCAATAATCAGGGCCAGTTCAAGCTCTGCAAACCCGAAGAGGTCTCCTTCCCTTCTTTCGCAAATACATACGCTAATGGTCATTTCTTTTGGATAATATTCATAATCAGAGAAGAGGGCTAAAGTGGCAAAGAGTAGGGAGTGTGGAGTGTGAGTGTGAAAGAGTGTGGACATTGGAGCAGACACAATTGGGGCTAGCGTTTAAAAGGTGAGAGGTGAGTGATGATTTTATGACACTGTGCCATCAGAACCATTTCCCCCGCCCTGACGTAGAAAGGCCAGCAAAGCCCGCTAACTTTCTGTCCTCCCCCTCTATCTCTCGACTCTCACCTTATCTACTGCCAACCCTTCTAACACCTCATCCAATTTATTCACACTTTCCACTCCAAACTTGCTTCAGGCTTCAGCCACTTGCGCAATGCTACAATAGCTGGGAAATGAAGGGCATGAATTGATGCAGGTTGCACGACTCTGGGGTAAACGGAAGAACAATCCGAACATGAACTACGACAAACTCGGCCGTGCCCTACGCTACTACTACGACCAGAACATAATCCAGAAAGTCCAGGGCCAGAATTTCGCCTACCGCTTCCTCTCCTTCCCAAAGAACGCACGGGGCAAGATGGCTGCCGCCAAGGCCCTCCGCATGATCCAGCAGAACGCAGCCTCCCAGCACTACTTCTCCGCCGCCCCCTATGCCCACCTACTGCTCTCACCTCCAGCCCCACTCCGGCATACTCCTCCCACCAACTCTCCCTCCACCACCCACCTCCAATATTCCTCCCCCGGCCTCCTTCCCTCCTCCTCCCACCGCCTCCTCCCACCTCCAGCCCCCCTTAGGCCTACTCCTACCACCTACTCTTCCCCCACCACCGACCTGCAATCACACAGCCTCGCCAAGACCCCGCAAAGCAGCCTGCCTACCGACGCTCTCCTCACGCCCCCCAAGTCCACCGACGGCGGCCACGAGTCTGCCGGCCACCAAACCGGCGACGCCTCAGATGCCCTCCCTGGCTGCTTCACTCCCCTTCAGTTGCATGCCGTTCCATACCAGCCCTCTCCTCCCTGCCTTCGCCACCGTTCTGCCGTCGCGGTCCACGCTCACTCTCCATGCTTTTGCATTGGCCCTATGCCAAGAGCACATGCGCACACTTGCCCTCCACCAGTCCCTCTACTCATCTGTGCTCAACAACTCCTCTGAACAGCACCAGGGGGGGGGGGGGGGGGTACTAAGTTTTTCGTCTTTTTTTAAAAGCTCATGAATCTTAGAGTTGTTGTTAGCAAGCTATAAAGTAATCCTAGGGCGCGACAGCGCCCTAGTTATGAATGGGTGATCGAGTTTTTGGGTGGTTGCCTGTGACGGGGTTCAGCGCCTTGGATATTGGATAAAACCATAGACATATATACACCAATCGAAAGCTTGGAGTGAGATCTCGAGGGGGAAAATCGTGAAATCTTGATTTTGGCCCTGGAAATTTAGAAAATTTTAAAAAACTTGCAAAAAATGACAAATATGAACCAAACTGCGCAGTTTTATATAAACTGATGCGCAGGTTAGCTTGCATGGAATAGGTTTATGCTTTATGGAGTGTTAGAAGGCAACAGCACCCTCGAATGGGCAATCAAGATTTAGGTGGTTGTTTGTAAATTAACAACCTAAGTTAAAGATGGTCACACCTGCAAATTTCGAAGTATTTTCCTGAATGGTAATAATAAAATTGAATGCAAGAAACATGAATGATGGGCTTTTCGCCATTGAATGCATTGAAGCCTTGTTAATGTGGGAAGTAAATATGTTTTCCACATGGCCAAGATCTAGACAAGACTAAAAATGCTACAGCATGAGCATCTTATGAATGGGCAACCATCAAAAAGATCTAGACAAGGTGTAGCAAAATCGTGATTAATTTTGATTGTTGTAATCATGAACCATTTTAAGCCAAAATTTTGACATGTCCATTTTATTGCAATTGTTTCATCTACAAAATCTACTGATCATTCATAAGCAGGCGGCAATTTTGGCACAAATAAGACAATAAATAGTAAAAAGATTAAAAAGAAAAGATAACTAGTAACTAGTGAAACAAAATAAATGTCAAAATACAATTAAATGCCATAAAATTAAATTAAATGAGTGTTTTTAACATTTTTGTCACGATAAAATTTAAATTTCCTTATAAATTAAAATTTTTGAATTTCTAATTTTAAATTCAAACAAATTAGCTAAGGTAAATTTGAATTTTGCTGGCAGTTTCAATATGATCAATTGTGATCTTAATCCGAATCAAGCTTCAAGCCTTCAACATTGAAAATTTTTATTCCTTTTGAGGCTTGCAAAAAATTTTTGTAAAGTTCACAAAAAACCTACTATTTTAGCAAAAACTGAAATAATCTTGGGTAACAGGGATTCTGCCATAAATTGCCGCCTGCTTATGAATGATCAGTGGATTTTGTAGATGAAACAATTGCAATAAAATGGACATGTCAAAATTTTGGCTTAAAATGGTTCATGATTACAACAATCAAAATTAATCACGATTTTGCTACACCTTGTCTAGATCTTTTTGATGGTTGCCCATTCATAAGATGCTCATGCTGTAGCATTTTAGTCTTGTGTGATATCAGTCCTAATATTCAGGTATATTGTGTTAAATTTATTTCAAAATACCTTAATTACCCATGGACTGATAGACGTTGACTAGGTGAAGTTGCTGAGCCTACAATGAACTATCTACAAACACTCCCTACAAATGCAAATGACTCATTGCAAATTCTATACGAACAAAGTAATATCGACTATAGCCAATAAGTGGGTGGCCAATTTTCAACGCATAAGAAGAACGTATAAAAATTAAGAAAGGCCTGAGTTTGGTGCGTCCACTGAGCCTACTTGCATTTGTGCA
>JASANA010006695.1:0-52527 GCA_030248095.1 Ptycholaimellus sp. GST1_10
CGATCTTTTCTTCAGCGATGCTCGAAAGTTTATAAATCCGCAAGGATTTATAAACAGGCTGGCCGGCGAGGTTGCAGCAGGCAGCAGGGAGTTTTGAGAACTGGTCAGAGGCAGTCCCAAAACTCTAGCAGCATAGACGTTGCTTTTGCTGGATAGCTGGTCTGGCTGGCCGGCGTGGTTGCAGCAGAGGCCAGGAGTTTGAAAACTGACCGGAGCCAATTTTTGAACTCTGGCAGCAAAAGCAAGCGGTTCGCTGGTGGCTGCAGGCAATTTCAAGATCCGTCCAAGGATAATGAAATTGTCATCGACGATGCTTGCGTAGATGGCATGAAAACAACTTTGCAGTTAGTTTTCAATGCCCAAGCAGCGGAGTTGCGTCCAAGCTGACATTGACTGGGGCTGGCAGCGAAGATCTTTGACAATTGACAATGGCCAATTTCAAAGTCCAGCAGCAAAGCGGATCGAAGCTGGTAGCTGCCAGTTGAAGAGAATATCAAAATCCATTTCAGGATGATGAAATTCTGTAGACGACGCTGATGACGTCAGCATGAAAAGCAACTTTTCAGTTAATTTTCAATGCCTGGCAGCAAAGTCGAATCTTGTCTTGATCGTCGGCGTAGAATGATTTCATAAAATCCGCAAGGATAGAATGAAATCATTGAACGGAGTTGCTCTTTGAAGAGAACTTTTCAGTTTGCTTCAAGACCCTGTGTTGCAGCAGATTACGGTAGCAAGTGTGCCGTGTGACATCAGAGTTTCCTGTTTACCACCCAAAGATGGCGTGATGGCTGGAAACTTGGCGCTGCGATGTTGCTGACGAAGAACGGACATTGAAAAGAGACTTAAAAGTCAATTTTCAATTCCATGCAGCATAGTCGCAGTTGCTGCCACATAGAAGTTCACGAGGCCGGCTCTGGCTGAGTGAAGTTCTGGGGTTGCAGGGTGTCCTGTCTGGCAGCGAAGCGAAGTCCGGCAATGTCGGCTGGGCTCGATTCGCTGTCCTGGCTCTGTAGGTCGGTGACTGGGGCTTTTGGCTTGATCGCTGTTGGTAGAAGGCGGCGAGGTCAAAAGCCGGAAGTTGTTGCGGAAGCGGAAGTTGGCGGAAGTGGTGCTGGACATTGTAGTAGCATTGTAGAGGTGGTCGGTCGAAGGTACAGATAAGCTAATCAGCTCTCTGATCTACCAAACGCTGTGGCGATATGCAGCAGTAACATAGCGAGATTCTCTTTTCATCGTCACCGGAAGGGGAAGGAGAGTGGGACAGGTTTAGGGCATCGGAGCACAATATACAGCAACTGATCCCGGCCTCCCTTCCGCCCGCCTCATCAACATAGGTCGACGAAACCAGCTTGGGAAACGTCACAAGGACATCTCATTTGATGTCACCCTAATTCATGCACAATCATGACACTTTGGAACTGAAGAATTGATTTTTGATTTTTCTATATGCTTTTATACCGCACATGGTACAGTGTAAAAACAATGCCAATTTTGAACTGAAGAAATGATTTACATGTTTCTATATGTTTTTATACAGCACATGGTGCAGTGAAAAACAATAACAAAATGGATCTGAAGAATTGATTTACATGTTTTATATTATTTTATTCAGTACATGGTATAATGATACAACAATCATCACAATTTAGAACTGATAAAACATAGAACATAACATAACTGAGAGAACATAACTGAAAACTTTAGTACATACTTGTCGATCCAAACTGAACATCTAACCATATTGCAGAAAGGATCCACACTGATGAACTAAAGAACTAACTATAATTGCGGATCTAAATTTAACAAATGCCCATATTGCAGCAGAGTTCCACACTAAACTAACTGAAGAAATAACCATAATTTTGGATCTAAATTTAACAAATGGTCATATTGCAGCAATGTAACACACTGAACAAACTAAATTAAGTTTACTAATAAGTTTACATGAACAAAAAGTTAACTTATAGTTTCCAGCAAGTTGCTACTATACATATGTATTGGTGGTTGATTTATATCAAATCATGTATAGGATAAGGACATCTCATTTGATGCCACCCTAATTCATGCACAATCATGACACTTTGGAACTGAAGAATTGATTTTTGATTTTTCTATATGCTTTTATACCGCACATGCTACAGTGTAAAAACAATGCCAATTTGGAACTGAAGAAATGATTTACATGTTTCTATATGATTTTATACAGCACATGGTACAGTGAAAAACAATAACAAATTGGATCTGAAGAAATGATTTACATGTTTTATATTATTTTATTCAGTACATGGTATAATGATACAACAATCATCACAATTTAGAACTGATAAAACATAGAACATAACATAACTGATAGAACATAACTGAAAAATTTAGTACATACTTGTTTATCCAAACTGAACACCTAACCATATTGCAGAAGGGATCCACACTGATGAACTAAAGAACTAACTATAATTGCGGATCTAAATTTAACAAATGGCCATATTGCAGCAGAGTTCCACAGAACTAAATAAGAAGAAAAACCAAAGGGATCTAAATTTAACAAATGGCCATATTGCAGCAATGTAACACACTGAACAAACTAAATTAAGTTTACTAATAAGTTTACATGAACAAAAAGTTTACTCATAGTTTCCAGCAAGTTGCTACTATATATATGTATTGGTTGTTGATTTATATCAAATCATGTATAGGATAAGGACATCTCATTTGTTGTCACCCTAATTCAACACAATCATGACACTTTGGAACTGAAGAATTGATTTTTGTTTTTTTATATGATTTTATACAGCACATGGTACAGTGTAAAAACAATGCCAATTTGGAACTGAAGAAATGATTTACATGTTTCTGTATGCTTTTATACAGCACATGGTACAGTGAAAAACAATAATGAATTGGATCTGAAGAAATGATTTACATGTTTTATATTATTTTATTCAGTACATGGTATAATGATACAACAATCATCACAATTTAGAACTGATAAAACATAGAACATAACATAACTGATAGAACATAACTGAAAAATTTAGTACATACTTGTTGATCCAAACTGAACACCTAACCATATTGCAGAAGGTATCCACACTGATGAACTAAAGAACTAACTATAATTGCGGATCTAAATTTAACAAATGCCCATATTGCAGCAGGGTTCCACACTAAACTAACTGAAGAAATAACCATAATTGTGGATCTAAATTTAAGAAATGGTCATATTGCAGCAATGTAACACACTGAACAATCTAAATTAAGTTTACTAATAAGTTTACTGATCATTTTGGAGTTCTGTGGGAAAGGTGAATCTTCTTTCATCATGTCAATGAATTCATATCCATTTTTAATTCTGGACACAGGCGGTATCAGGTTGTTTATAATTTGACTAATCTTTTTTGAAGCCTCAGCTTGGATTGAGTGGTAACCTGGGAGAACCGGTCTGAACTTTAAATTTGTTTTCCATGTTTCAATGTCAACATTGTTCTTGGGAGGTTCTTTGAATTTATGTGTTTTTGGCATTATGTATGCACTACCTGGAAGACCAGCACTTTTCTGGAGATTCATGTATTCCATGTACCTGTTGTAGTTGTGTGCTTTGAGTGTTGTTATTTTGGCTTTTCCTCTTCCCTTCTTTGTTTCCAATCTGGATTCAACAATGTTTTTTCAAGCTGTTGTTCAACGTATTCACAATCCATAACCACCAGTGATTGGACTTTGTCTGCTTTTAGCACATAAATAGATTCGCTTCTCAGTAGGTTTAGCAATCCCTTAGAATCACTGTCTTGCTTATTGTTTCTATTATGCACCTCGTGATTTATGCTGTTTACCAATCCATGTAGCATACTGCTTCTGGTCACTACATTGTAGTTTTGTTTTTGCAGATCTTGATGCATTCCTATTAATTGTGTTACTATGTTTATGTTGTTGTGGCGATGAGTTCTTGGAATGTAATTTGGGTTTCCTTGGTCCTTGGTCCCTAGTGCGTTTCTTGATAGGTTTATGACTTTCCAAGTGTTTGTCGCAAGGCATTTTTTCCCATGTTCTTTATGCGCCATTAGCCATCTGTAATTCTTGGCCTTGATCTTCTCATTGTGTAACAGTTTATTCTGTGTCTATTTCTCGTTGTATGGCATTTAGTTGTTCATTCTTTGCACTCCTGGCTAACCTGTTTCGAAGGTCATTAAGTCTTCTGGTGTAATGTTCCTTTTGTCCTTTGAAATCGCGGAGTTTGTTGTTTCTTGTTTCTTGCTCAGCTTTTTTTTACCCATTTCATTCTTATTGTCATTTTTGTTTGCTTTAAGACGAAGGATTAGCTCATTTGATTTACATGCTGAGAGAAAGTTTATGTGAGAGTCAACTGTTGCCAATTTTCGTGCGACTCGTTTTGCAATAGTGATTGAGAATTGTTCACGTGCTTTATTCATGTCGTGTATATTTACCTTGTAGTCTGTTTGTTGCTGGGTTGCAGCTATATTCATATGATGTCTTCTTTCCAGTGCTGAGATATAATATGTTAAATCTTTCCAAAGCTTAAGCACAGTAGTGAAAATATCACAAAAATTCTAAACGTTTCGAAGTTTTATCTTCTTCATCAGTAAAATAAGATTTCTGACACTTGTCAGAGCGAACAATGTAAAAACTATTACAAATTGTATAAAGTAAGGTGGCATAGAAAATAGAAAATAGGTGGTGTTAATCAAATTGGTATCAAATAAAAAAAATCAAAAAAAAAATAAAATCAAAAGAAATAATTTACAAACAACAATATTTTGTAATATCAACATATGAGAAATCAAAATGGTAGCTTTCATTAGTATTAATATTGTTATGGTATTGCCGTTTTGTCTTCTTAATTCAGCATGTTATGGTAATCAGATTGATGATCCAGAAACCATCCAACTGAGAAATAAAGCAGATCACCATTCACTTCAATCCCATAATAATAAAAATTCGGATGAGGCATTTGCCAATATGAATGTTAATGATCAAACTTCACCAGGTTTACTAATTACCATTACTGTATTAGCTGCAATCATATTGATCGGGATGTTGGCAGTGGACAACACTCATACAGAAATCCATGTAACATTGCGCCACTTAAGAGTGAAGATTCAATGAACAAGTTTTTAGAGGTTTCCCACCAAGAGCAACCAAACATTTTGATCCAGATAGATGGTGATGATAATTTGACTCTTAGGTCTCTAAAACATTTAGATGGTTCTCCAGATTTGAACAAAAGCCATTCTAATGGACGCATTTGTGACCCAATCCCATCAACTCTGCTGACAACAGACGCTGACAAACATTTTACCAAGGTTAGCTTATCCGATCTCAGTTCTTATCATGACCCTGAAACCGAGCTTAGTAATGAACTATTAACTGACAGCAGTAAATCTATTTGTAACTGCAAGATTCCGAATGCTCATTGCACATCACATGCCTCTTCCACAGCTGTAACACAGAACAAATCTTATGAACTTAGGACTTCATTATCAACACGTAGTTTTTGTTCCGATTTAAGTTGCTCTTGTCATCATTCTGAAGGAACAAGTCTATTACAATCTACTTCAACATTTGGTGCTACCACATAAGGATCGGCTATTCAATTATAGGATGTGTGGTGTATTTTGTGTTTGTATTGTTTTTGCAACTATGAATTTGTTGTTTCCTAGGGCGCGACAGAATAGCAAAAATAGGAAAAAACAGGACATCTCCGTCTTTGAAGTGTTCTCATTTTCGAACAAGCGAAATTCGAAAATCGAAGAATTACGTGTTTTAGCATATTTTTCCAGCTTTTCAATGGTGTCATTTTTTATATAGGCCTAATGGATAAAATTCTCAATCAATTCACGTTTGTGAAACACATTTTGCTCTATTTTGTCCTCTATCCATTTTTCCTAATGTTTCACTGAAGCCAAACTGCGCAGAATTATGCATTAAATAAAAACTGATGCTCAGGTTAGCTTTCATGCGATAGGTTTGAGCTCGATTATTATGAATTGGTGTTGTAAAGCTATGACTAGAATGCTAGGATAGAAAAAACTAACGAATGATAACCTATCAAAAAGATAAAGATAAATTCTACAGCTTCAAACTCGTAGCCTTGTTCATTTGGCAACATCAAAAATGCCTTCCACATGAACAAGACATAGACAAGACTAAAATGCTACAGCATGATAAGCTTATGAAAATTTGATCTTCAAAAAGAAATAGACAAGTTGTAACAAAGTCGTAATTTATTTTGATTTAAACTGCGCATAAATTTTAACAGGTCCATTTTATTGGTATTAGTCCATCTAAAAAATCCACTGCTCATTCATAAGCAGGCGGCAATTTTGGCACAAAAGGGCAAAACTTTTAAAAATAAGTAAAAAAAGTAAAAAATACAGTCAAACCCCAAACGATTATTGAATTGTTGAAAAATTGATGAATTTCCATTATATATAGTAAAACTAAAATTAATTGTTATGTGTAAAAAATGAACAATATCGAAATCAAATTGAAACATGTTATAATCAAAATAAGTTTTGCAGGCATTTGCAATATTATCAATTTTTATTGTGAATCATGGGGCATTTATTTCCTCCTTTTGAGGCTTAAAAGGTACTAAGATCTAAAAATTAATTTAAACATTTTATTTAAAAATTTTAATTTCAAAAATCATACCTAAATTACGCTAAAAATGATGATAAACAAAACATAGAATACTGAGGAAGGCTTTCTGCCATAAATTGCCGCCTGCTTATGAATGAGCAGTGGAGATTTTAGATGGACTAATACCAATAAAATGGACCTGTTAAAATTTATGCGCAATTTAAATCAAAATAAATTACGACTTTGTTAGAAATTGTCTATTTCTTTTTAATGATCAAATTTTCATAAGCTTATCATGCTGTAGCATTTTAGTCTTGTTTCTAAATGTATGTTTTTCATTAATATTAGAATAGTCTATTCATTGTAATTTCTTATAAAATGGATTGCATCAGACCAATAAATAAAATATGATGAAAGAAAATGTATCAATGTTAAAACTCCATGTTTCAATGAGAAAACAAAAACACTAATGGTACAAAGAAACACAGTAGGTTTCCCTCTCCATGAAGGTTTCCCCCCTCCCCCAAGATATTCCCTACCACACACACCCTGCGCTAACTCGTCCCCTAATTGATATGGCTTTGATGAAACTAGTTAAAAATAGGTGAAATTGTGTCTTGGAGGGGGGATCTAGGCGTCGAAATCGACGAATAGCCCCCCCCCCCAAGAGTTTTGACGACTAGTCCCTCTCAAGACAAAAATTTCCCTGTTTAGACTGCCGTATCAACTATGGGCTGCATTAGTGCAGGGTGTGTGGGTATGGAGGGGGAATCTCTTGGGGGGAAATCTCATGGGGGGAAACTAGGTGTCAGTCAAATTAATTGCACATGTGATAAAATGTACTTAGGGGAAACGAAAAGACCCCTGGAATCTAGAATCAAAGAGCACAAAAGTAACTGGTGCAAAAACACCCAACAGAACGTATTCAAAGATCACCAAGGAGGTAACTATGGATCCGAATTTGGCACTGAAAAAATAACACACAACTGTAACCACCAACAATAACGCAAGGCAGCAGAGACATTATGCATCAAGATCAATGAAACACAAGTGATTGTCGATTTAACCAACATACAACGGCAACATGACATACCCAACAGTGTTTTACCTCTTTTACAACAGCGCCCTAACACCATCTATTTTCTATGCTACTTTACATTATTTTATTTTTAATAGTTTTTACATTGTGCTTTAAATGTTTAGAATTTGTGTGATCATTTCACTACTGTGCTTAAGATTTGGAAATAATTAACATAATATTGTGTATAACAAATTTAGCACAAGTTAATTCTTGCCAAGTTACTTAGTGGCAAAAGAAGAATTTGTAATGAAAGACAAAGTAAATAAGTATATGGCGCAACGCGCAATAGGTGACCGCGGAGCTAAACACGCCACAAAACATGAGTTTTAAACCCCATAAACATAACCTTTCAGGAAACAAGGTTGTCCAAATCCATTGAGAATTCGCCATTTCTCAGCATACCCCATTTTAAAACATTTCTACCCAAAAAGTAATGTTTCAAATGCTTCGTGACCAGTTCCACCCCTCCAGATCTTCCTAAAATTTTATTACCTTTCAGGGAAAAAAGTTTGTCCAAATCCGTTGAGAATTCGCCATTTCTCAGCATACCCTGCATTTAAACCTTTCTGCCCAAAAAGTAATGTTTCAAATGCTCCGGGACCAGTTCCACCCCTCCAGGGGGCTCTTGCACTAGAAACTCGAAATTTCGAGTAAAATCGAAAGTTAAAACATTTTCAGTTGTAGTAGAAAATTCTAAATTTCGGTTGTCTGGAACAAGAGAAACTCGAAAATTCGGAATTTTGGGCTAATGCAAGTACCAGATGCAGTAGATGAGAAACGCCTAAAATTCAGGTGTTGTGACTGTTCATGCAATCAAAACTGGTATTTGCTATAATTAGGCCAATCAAAGACCCCATTAATGCCAAAAGCATGCCCAATATCTTTGAACAAATGCTGTGGTTTGTATTGATCGAGTGCTGTGATCGAGTGAGGGGATCTGTATCGCCATAGATCTGTTGATGACACAGATCCTACAACACTAAAATGTGCATTTGGTTTCATGCGCTAGAAGACTCATTGCAGTAGTGTCAACTTAGCTATTATTGATCAGCCTAGCTAACTGCATTTGGTACTACCAGCAAGCCTAAATTGAAACTTTCTCCAAAAATTTGATTGCCCCAAACTCAAAGTCAAAGTCAGTTACATCTACTCCTAAGAAAATTGCATTTCGACTGATGTCAGGAACTACAATCACTTGTGTTTCATTGATCTTGATGCATAATGCCTCTGCTGCCTTGCGTTCTTGTTGGTGGTTGCAGTTGTGTATTATTGTTGCAGTGTCAAATTCGGGTTCATGGTTACCTCCTTGATGATCTTTGAATACGTTTTGTTGGGTGTTCTTGCACAAGGTTCTTTTGTGTTTTTTATTCTAGATTCCAGGTGTCTTTTTGTTTCCCCTATGTACATTTTACCACATTTGCATTAATAAAAGCAGTCTGTGAGATAATCAGTTTCAGTTCCAAGGCAGTGGAAAGAATACAGGAGTAGGCCAACCCACAATTCCATTACGAAGAAGGAGGCGAGTGGAGCGAGGCAGTTGGGGTGAATCAGCGGCAGCCGAAGTGCTGGGGCCAACTCGTCCAGTGCAACCAGCGCAGCCTCGCCTTGACTCCGCCGATCGCTGCCTGTCCATACATCTATTTCATTCCTGGGAGCAGGAGAAATAGCATGATGAAATGCAGGGCAGGAAGGCTAACCCAAGTCTAAGGAGGAGAACACCAAATCTGGATGAAAGGAGCGGACGGCATAGGCGATATGGAAAAGAGCACGAAGGGGTAGATTGCAGAAGAGAAGGGTGCTGGCAAGTGACTGAATACGTTTTGTTGGGTGTTCTTACGTCCCCAATGACTTCCGGCTTCTCACCCCGACAGCTGTACTGGCCTCAGCACCTCTCCCAGAGCCCGCCGTCACCTTTCCTATTAGCGCAGCTGAGCTTTTATGTGTTCCTTTCAAGTGTTGAAGCTTCCATTAGCAGTTAAGAGGTGTTGTTTTTCTGCTCTTTTAGGGAGTGTTTAATTCTTGCTTTATTTGATTAAAGTAGAATTCGTGAGAGCCCAATTTAGTTGCTTGCTAAGTTTAAGATGCACATTTTAGTGTTTACTTGTGCATTGCAACTGGTTATTACCCAACGTATTCAGGAGAGAAAATGACAATCAAAAGAGAGCGGAGCAAATGGACAAGGTTGAGAGAAATGGAAATTGAGAAATGGAATGAAATGAAATGTTGAAATGGAGAGCATTGAGGAAACCCACCCCTCAAAAGCTCACACAAATGTGGTCTGATGCCATCATAACCAGTCCACGGACTACAAGGAAGCCAAGCGAGTCCTGCAGGATGTCTATAGGGATCTAACAATCACTAAGTGCCATCTGATTCGGGTCTTTCACAGTGGTGCCAGTGCGATGTTCAGCAGAGCAGGCCACTTCCATCATAGGTGGATGCAAATTTGAAAGCCATCACTGCTGCCAATCCTCATCTGCTATATCCAATTGAATGATATCTTGTGAATAGTGCTCCCTTATGAAGAGGGTGGGGTAGTGGATGGCTTGGATAGGACAGACAGCCATAGATAAAGGCGCAAATAAGGTCATTAATGCTTTCACCCCCATATCGGTCACCTATGTCACATGCCTTCCCGCCTACCACAACAAGTATATGGTGCAACGCGCAATAGGTGACCGCAGAGCATATTCCGCCTTCCACATTCACCTGTAGCAGATGCCAAAAATTGAGGAATGTTTCATACAAGAGTGAACATTTTCTTTCAAAAGGGTAAGTTTGTGGTTTCTCTGCCAATTTCAAAAGTAAATACCGATTCAGAATTGGTATATATGACTTGTCAATCAAAAAACCAAAGTCTTCTGTGCAATTCTCAGCCGTTCAGCTGCTACTGATTATTGATGCTATTGTTATGCTTGAAAGTTTGTCACTAAAGAGGGTAAGTCTGTGGTTTCTCAACCATTTTCAAAAGTAAGCATATATTTGGAATCGTTATATACGACTTGTGAACAAAAAACTCAAGTCTTTTGTGCAATTCTCAAGATTAAAGGTGCTACAGCGCAAAAACGCTATATTGCAGTTTTCAAGCCTTTCTACCCAAAAAAGTAATGTTTCAAAAGCTTAAATTCCGGGTCTACACCTCCAGATCTTCCTAAAATAGCATTACCTTTCAGGAAAAAAAAAGTTTGTCAAGATCCGTTGAGAATTCGCCCGGGGCCAGCATTTCCAGATATATATACATACATATATATATGAGGACAAAAGTTTAGTAACCTCTATAAACCGCGGAGCGGAGAAATTTCTTCCCACAAGAAAGACTGACTGCGGGGGTACTGCAAATCAAACTGAATTTTTTTTTATTATTTTATTTATTTTCAAACACGTGTCCCATCAAGAGACGTATAGTACATAGTACACAAAATAAACTAAATTACACACATTAAATTTAACAAATATCCATATTGCAGCAGGGTTCCACACTGAACTAACTGAAGAAATAACCATAATTATGGATCTAAAGTTTACTCATAGTTTCCAGCAAGTTGCTACTATATATATTTATTGGTTGTTGATTTATATCAAATCATGTATAGGATAAGGACATCTCATTTGATGTCACCCTAATTCATGCACAATCATGACACTTTGGAACTGAAGAATTGATTTTTGTGTTTCTATATGCTATTATACATCACATGGTACAGTGTAAAAACAATGCCAATTTGGAACTGAAGAAATGATTTACATGTTTCTATATGCTTTTATACAACACATGGTACAGTGACAAAAATAACAAATTGGATCTGAAGAAATGATTTACATGTTTTATATTATTTTATTCAGTACATGGTACAATACAGTAAAACAATAACAAATTGGATCTGAAGAAATGATTTACATGTTTTATATTATTTTATTCAGTACATGGTACAATACAGTAAAACAATAACAAATTGGATCTGAAGAAATGATTTACATGTTTTATATTATTTTATTTAGTACATGGTATAATGATACAACAATCATCACAATTTAGAACTGATAAAACATAGAACATAACATAACTGATAGAACATAACTGAAAAATTTAGTAGATACTTGTCGATTCAAACTGAACACCTAACCATATTGCAGAAGGGATCCACACTGATGAACTAAAGAACTAACTATAATTGCAGATCTAACTTTAACAAATGTCTATATTGCAGCAGGGTTCCACACTGAACTAACTGAAGAAATAACCATAATTGTGGATCTAAAGAAATGCTTTACATGATATATATTAGTTTATTCAGTACATGGTACAATACAGTAAAACAATAACAAATTGGATCTGAAGAAATGATTTACATGTTTTATATTATTTTATTCAGTACATGGTATAATGATACAACAATCATCACAATTTAGAACTGATAAAACATAGAACATAACATAGCTGATAGAACATAACTGAAAAATTTAGTACATACTTGTCGATCCAAACTGAACACCTAACCATATTGCAGAAGGGATCCACATTGATGAACTAAAGAACTAACTATAATTGCGGATCTAAATTTAACAAATGTCCATATTGCAGCAGGGTTCCACACTGAACTAACTGAAGAAATAACCATTATTGTTGATCTAAATTTAACAAATGGCCATATTGCAGCAATGTAACACACTGAACAAACTAAATTAAGTTTACTAATAAGTTTACATAAACAAAAAGTTTACTCATAGTTTCCAGCAAGTTGCTACTATATATATGTATTGGTTGTTGATTTATATCAAATATGTATAGGATAAGGACATCTCATTTGATGTCACCTTAATTCATGCACAATCATGACACTTTGGAACTGAAGAATTGATTTCTGTGTTTCTATATGCTTCTATACATCACATGGTACATTGTAAAAACAATGCCAATTTGGAACTGAAGAAATGATTTACATGTTTCTATATGCTTTTATACAGCACATGGTACAGTGACAAAAATAACAAATTGGATCTGAAGAAATGATTTACATGATTGATATTATTTTATTCAGTACATGGTACAATACAGTAAAACAATAACAAATTGGATCCGAAGAAATGATTTACATGTTTTATATTATTTTATTCAGTACATGGTATAATGATACAACAATCATCACAATTTAGAACTGATAAAACATAGAACATAACATAACTGATAGAACCCAACTGAAAAATTTAGTAGATACTTGTCGATCCTAACTGAACACCTAACCATATTGCAGAAGGGATCCACACTGATGAACTAAAGAACTAACTATAATTGCAGATCTAACTTTAACAAATGTCTATATTGCAGCAGGGTTCCACACTGAACTAACTGAAGAAATAACCATAATTGCGGATCTGAAGAAATGATTTACATGATTTATATTATGTTATTCAGTACATGGTACAATACAGTAAAACAATAACAAATTGGATCTGAAGAAATGATTTACATGTTTTATATTATTTTATTCAGTAAATGATATAATGATACAACAATCATCACAATTTAGAACTGATAAAACATAGAACATAACATAACTGATAGAACATAACTGAAAAATTTAGTACATACTTGTCAATCCAAACTGAACACCTAACCATATTGCAGAAGGGATCCACACTGATGAACTAAAGAACTAACTATAATTGCGGATCTAAATTTAACAAATGCCCATATTGCAGCAGGGTCCCACACTGAACTAACTGAAGAAATAACCATAATTGTGGATCTAAATTTAACAAATGGCCATATTGCAGCAATGTAACACACTGAACAAACTAAATTAAGTTTACTAATAAGTTTACATGAACAAAAAGTTTACTCATAGTTTCCAGCAAGTTGCTACTATATATATGTATTGGTTGTTGATTTATATCAAATCATGTATAGGATAAGGACATCTCATTTGATGTCACCCTAATTCATGCACAATCATGACACTTTGGAACTGAAGAATTGATTTTTGTGTTTCTATATGCTTTTATACATCACATGGTACAGTGTAAAAACAATGCCAATTTGGAACTGAAGAAATGATTTACATGTTTCTATATGCTTTTATACAGCACATGGTACAGTGAAAAACAATAACAAATTGGATCTGAAGAAATGATTTACATGTTTTATATTATTTTATTCAGTACATGGTACAATACAGTAAAACAATAACAAATTGGATCTGAAGAAATGATTTACATGTTTTATATTATTTTATTCAGTACATGGTATAATGATACAACAATCATCACAATTTAGAACTGATAAAACATAGAACATAACATAACTGATAGAACATAACTGAAAAATTTAGTACATACTTGTCGATCCAAACTGAACACCTAACCATATTGCAGAAGGGATCCACACTGATGAACTAAAGAACTAACTATAATTGCGGATCTAAATTTAACAAATGTCCATATTGCAGCAGGGTTCCACACTGAACTAACTGAAGAAATAACCATAATTGTGGATCTAAATTTAACAAATAACCATATTGCAGCAATGTAACACACTGAACAAACTTAATTAAGTTTACTAATAAGTTTACATGAACAAAAAGTTTACTCATAGTTTCCAGCAAGTTGCTACTATATATATGTATTGGTTGTTGATTTATATCAAATCATGTATAGGATAAGGACATCTCATTTGATGTCACCCTAATTCATGCACAATCATGACACTTTGGAACTGAAGAATTGATTTTTGTGTTTCTATATGCTTTTATACATCACATGGTACAGTGTAAAAACAATGCCAATTTGGAACTGAAGAAATGATTTACATGTTTCTATATGCTTTTATACAGCACATGGTACAGTGAAAAACAATAACAAATTGGATCTGAAGAAATGATTTACATGATTTATTTTTATTTATTCAGTACATGGTACAATACAGTAAAACAATAACAAATTGGATCTGAAGAAATGATTTACATGTTTTATATTATTTTATTCAGTACATGGTATAATGATACAACAATCATCACAATTTAGAACTGATAAAACATAGAACATAACATAACTGATAGAACATAACTGAAAAATTTAGTACATACTTGTCGATCCAAACTGAACACCTAACCATATTGCAGAAGGGATCCACACTGACGAACTAAAGAACTAACTATAATTGCGGATCTAAATTTAACAAATGTCCATATTGCAGCAGGGTTCCACACTGAACTAACTGAAGAAATAACCATAATTGTGGATCTAAATTTAACAAATGGCCATATTGCAGCAATGTAACACACTGAACAAACTAAATTAAGTTTACTAATAAGTTTACATGAACAAAAAGTTTACTCATAGTTTCCAGCAAGTTGCTACTATATATATGTATTGGTTGTTGATTTATATCAAATCATGTATAGGATAAGGACATCTCATTTGATGTCACCCTAATTCATGCACAATCATGACACTTTGGAACTGAAGAATTGATTTTTGTGTTTCTATATGCTTTTATACATCACATGGTACAGTGTAAAAACAATGCCAATTTGGAACTGAAGAAATGATTTACATGTTTCTATATGCTTTTATACAGCACATGGTACAGTGAAAAACAATAACAAATTGGATCTGAAGAAATGATTTACATGTTTTATATTATTTTATTCAGTACATGGTACAATACAGTAAAACAATAACAAATTGGATCTGAAGAAATGATTTACATGTTTTATATTATTTTATTCAGTACATGGTATAATGATACAACAATCATCACAATTTAGAACTGATAAAACATAGAACATAACATAACTGATAGAACATAACTGAAAAATTTAGTACATATTTGTCGATCCAAACTGAACACCTAACCATATTGCAGAAGGGATCCACACTGACAAACTAAAGAACTAACTATAATTGCGGATCTAAATTTAACAAATGTCCATATTGCAGCAGGGTTCCACACTGAACTAACTGAAGAAATAACCATAATTGTGGATCTAAATTTAACAAATGGCCATATTGCAGCAATGTAACACACTGAACAAACTAAATTAAGTTTACTAATAAGTTTACATGAACAAAAAGTTTACTCATAGTTTCCAGCAAGTTGCTACTATATATATGTATTGGTTGTTGATTTATATCAAATCATGTATAGGATAAGGACATCTCATTTGATGTCACCCTAATTCATGCACAATCATGACACTTTGGAACTGAAGAATTGATTTTTGTGTTTCTATATGCTTTTATACATCACATGGTACAGTGTAAAAACAATGCCAATTTGGAACTGAAGAAATGATTTACATGTTTCTATATGCTTTTATACAGCACATGGTACAGTGAAAAACAATAACAAATTGGATCTGAAGAAATGATTTACACGTTTTATATTATTTTACTCAGTACATGGTATAATGATACAACAATCAGCAAATGGAAAAATCGGTGATCCAGGCATTTGCATTTCGAAGTAGGGCAAATTCTGATCTTTTCGATAGCCATTCAGGTGGTTTTCCAGGTGCTGACCGAAATGAAATGGAAATGTATATGAAATGGAATGAAATGCTGCTCCTTTTTACGGAATTTTCTTGCTTTTTTCTCGTCCTCGGAAAACATTGAAACAAAGGTGGCAAGTGAAGAGACAACGCAGTCGAAGGAGAGGAAGGCTAATTGTACGCATCGATGAGCCATTGATTGCCGGCAAACATCACCTCACTCTGCACCGACTTCACATTCAGCCTATTGCGAAGACCATTGAGGAGGAGCCCCATTCGAGAGAACATGCGTTCCGCATCACAGCTAGAGCTAGGCAAGGAGAGGATAGAGAGGGCTAGGCTGCGCAGGACTGAGGCCTTGTTGAAGAGCGCCGCATCCAGCCCACTGCACCCGGTCTGCGTCCACCACTCCAGGCCTGTCATTTCTGCAACACATAGTTCATGCAATCTTCCATGTATTGATTGATGGAAGAGTAGAGAGAGGAGACTTTTCTCTTCCTTGGTGAAGGTGTGTGATGCGTAGATGTTGAGGAGTGACTTTGCGTGGTAGATGAGGCTTTCCTCGCGGGCGAGTGGTGGCGGGTCATCTTCGAAGAGCTCCTGCGACTGGCTCTGAGGGGCCTTGGGTGGGGATGGGGCTAGGAGTTCGGCGTAGGAGTAGCGGATCGCCTCCATCTCATCCTCGTCGATGTCCTCGGCGTCTTCCTTGGCGCAGTAGGCGGCGGATGCGGGTGTCTCGTATTCCACTTCTACCTCCACCTCGATCTCGTCGGTCTCGGAGACGTTGACTGTGTCAGATGAGGCAGATGCAGTGCTTGGGCCAGGGACCTCTCTGGCTCTCTTGGTTGAGCCAGCATCCGTAGAGCGTGAGCGCTTCTTGGTGATGACATTGCCCTGCATCTTGGCCTCCGCCTCGCCCTGCTTCTTCGCCTCCGCCTCGCCCTGCTTCTTGGCCTCCTCCTCGCCCTGCTTCTTGGCCTCCTCCTCGCCCTTCTTCTTGGCCTCCTCCTCGCCCTTCCTGGCTAGCCACTTGTTCTGCTCCTTGATTAGCTGTCCAGTGACGGCGTGTCCGATGAGCATCTCGAGGTGGGCGATGGCCTTGACGATGATGTCCTCGGAGAGGCTGTCACGGAACCGAGGGTCCAGGAGGGCAGCGCAGGCGGGTAGCGGATCCCATCCCTCCCACCCCCACGACAGACGCTGCTCGCAGCCTTCATCACTGGCGTCTAGGAACCTGTAAATGATTAGTGAAATGATGCATTTGAAATGATGAAAATGTGGTGAAAAATGATGAAAAAGGGCATACTCGCCAAAGCGGTCGCGGAGTCCATTGCGCAGATTGTGCACGAAAGTGCGGATGACGATGGGGTAGTGGTCGGCGAGGAAGCGGTTGGTGTGGTAGATGAGGATCTTGGCATCCTGGATGACTCTTGGCAGGTTGGCTCCAGACTCGTGTCGAAGGCGGATCACATCGTACTTCTCGAACACCTCAAATTACATGGAAATGAAAATGAGGGCAACATGAGGTGTTGTCTGTGGAACCTTTAGCAGCACTTTCGCCAGGTCGTAGTCCTCCTTGGTGTACTTGGTGCTGAGCTTCCGGAACTCCTTGGGCGCTGTCTTGCTGGCCCGCTCGAAGGGATCCTCGTTGGCGATGATGGAGCGCAGCAGTGCCACGTCGGCGTACCATCGCACGACCAGCCGAGAGGCGTACGCCCTCCCTCCTTCCTCCTTGATGTACTGCCCGAACTTACTCGCTTTCAGCTGATTGGCAAAGCGGGCAGAGTGCCTAAAAGGCAGTATTGATGTGAAATGGAATGGAAATGGACAATTCTAGGTGACTGTAGGAATTCGTCTATGTCGGGAGTGTCGGAGATGGCGTCCGTTAGGATGAGGTGAAGCCGATGCAGTAGGCACCAGAAGCGCTTGAGCCCGACCCAGTCAGCAACCAGCTGACGTCCAGCAACCTCCGTGAGGCTGGGGTACTTTTCCCGGTAGTTCTTGCCTTTGTCCCGGTAGAGAGAGTCGGCGGTGGCAGTGAGTCGCTCCTGCTCCTTCTCAGCCTCTTTGGCCTCCTCTTCTCGATCTCGGCCCAGGCCCGCGCCGACCTCTCCCTCCTCCATCGCTGGCTCGCCGCCGCCGCCGTCCTCCTCCTCGGCAGGCTGTTGCTGGCGGGCGGCCTCTGTCTTCTCGCTCTCAGTCCTGAGGAACTCCTGGGCCAGACGCCTATTGAACCCCGCCTCCAGCACCGTGGCACCGTCACAAACCACCTAAATTGAGTGACATAATGAAAATGGAAATGGAATGGGAAATGAAATGCACTGACATGCCAGAGTTGGTGCTTGGAGAGGTTGAGTGTGTGGACCCAGAGGTCGGCGATCGCGCCCATGATGTTGACAGCGGTGGCGGGCGGATTGACGATTGTCGGCGGCAGGAACAGCTGCTGTGGCTTCTTCGTTTTATCGTCCCAGAAATGGGCAGTGCATCCCAGCCAGTGAACTCCGGAGCTCAATTTGTCACTATATCAATGCTATGCTAGAACAGTCAAGGAAGAGAGCACTTGCTGGTCCACAGATCCAAGACCAGGGTAAGGCGGTCTATGGCGGAGAGGTGGGAGGCGATGAGGTTGAGCATGTTGTCGCCGAGCAGGCGCACCTTCCTGGCTATCGTTGTAGAGTGCGGGATGTTGAAGCGGGGGTCCAGCGAAGCCACGAAGTCGCCAAAGCGAGGCTCACGAATGACTTCGTACGCCTCAAGATGGATGAATGAAAATGCTGATGTGGAAATGAAAAATGGAAACCACGTTGGGCGCCACTGCCACCCACTGCACGAGCTTGTTGACGGCCTGGAGTTGGTGAGGATGGTTGTTGGCGTAGGGCGTGGATGCCTTCTGGATGAAGCGAGCCATGACGCCAGCAGCCTCCGCAGCCGATGTGGCATCTGCCGCAGTTTTCGCTGCGGACTGTTTGAGCCCCTCTGTCATTGGTGCAAAATATTACCCCCATAAAGCCAAAAAAAAACAGTGGAACCCTCGTAGGCGTCCTTCAGCAAGGTCCACTTCTCTGGATGGTCCTGTGAGTGGTTCTTGGCGAAATGGGAGACGACATTCTTGATACACCCTGTGTGACCAAATGAAAATGCATAATGCATGAATGAATGATATGAACCTTTGATCGTCCAGTTGCAGGGAGTTCCACTGATTGGTGTGCGGCACTGAACCCATTTGCCTTTGCCGTCTATCCAGCCCTTTGGCAGCGAATGCCAGGCGGGATTGGACTTATCCAAGCCCATACTTATTCGCACCTCAAACAAGCACGCTAATGCAATGCAATGACTATGCAATCAACACCCTTACTACACTGCGCACATACATACCCTGAGAGTCAATTGAAAAGTGTGCAGACCTGCTCCACTGCCCCCTCCAAGGCGAGTTCTACTGGCCCATACTTGAGAGTTATCCCTGCCAGGAGAGCAAGCAGAATATCCGTGAACAGCCCCATGTTTGAATGTGAAGGAGAAAGTTCAAACCTTGGTAGCGGACAAAAAGAGAAATAGGTCAAGGCCCTCTAGTCATTGATACAAAACGCGCCTCATTTGCAGTGGTGCCATTTTCACCATCCCCAAGCAGACATTTACTGTAGATGAGGCAACTGCAGGAGGCCTGTACGGACAAGTCACTTGCATTCGTTGCGGCAGCTTTGTTGAAGAATCAAAGAGAGAAAGTAGGAGGCAAGCAGTGACAATGCCCATGGAGCGAGGACGCGTTGCGGAGATGCGACTGCTGTGCTGGAGTGTCCAGTCCAAGCTCGAGGCTGGCCTCCTGGAGAACGAGAACGAGACGGTGACGGAGGAGCTCAACGGCGCACACGACAAGCTCAGCCGGATGCTCAAGATGCTCGGAGAGGAGGCTGGGGAGCGATCGAGCAGTGAGGAGGACTCTGACTCCAGCGACTCCGGGCCTCTCAACCTCCTTCCGAAGACGCCATCGCCGCCTCCGTCCAAGAAGCCACCCCCCAAGAAGGCCGCGCCCAAGCGCAAGAGTTCCATTTCACCTTCTTTTCATTTTGCCCTATCCAAGGAACCATGCCCTTGCAGTGGCTGCGGTGAAGACGATCGCGAAGAAGAAGTTCATCTTCCGCATGGACAGCATGGACTGGGAACAGCGCGAGAAGGACCTGGAGATGGGGACGATGCCCCCTCAGCCGGACTCCACCGCTCGCTCGGTCTCCCGCTCTCCCTCGCCACCACCCCCTTCTCCCACCTATTAGGCCAGCCACCAATCCATCTCCCCAGACCCCAGCCCCCTCTTTCTCATATAGCCGCTGCCTCTTCTTCAGTATCACAGTGTCTCTCTCTCAGCTCAGTCTGTCTACATCCCCGTGACCAAAAAGTTCTCCCAGTCCCTCAGGCATAGCTTTACAGAAGCATTACAGAAGCTTCGCAGTTGATCGTGTTGTTCTCAAGTATTTCCCTTTTGCTCAATCACTATTTCGGTGCCTTCTTTTGCTGACTGGAGGAGGAAGTTTGCTCGGAAAATCAAGACACAGACAAATGCATGGATCAGCACCTGGAAATGGATTACCTGGAAAATGAAAATGGAATTTGCTCAAAAAACATCCAGTCATTTCCATGCATTTACGAAATGGAAATGGAAATGCGCATTTAAATGCAAAAAAAAATCCAGGAACCATTTTTTTTTTCACTTCAAAACTAAATGAAATGGAATGCTTTTCACTGGGTGAAGGCTGACGGAAACTAGAATTATTGAAAAAAAAGATAAATATATAATTAGAGTTATAATTCCAAATTAAAAAAAAAAAAAAAAAAAAAAAAAAAAATAAAAAAAAAAAAAAAAAAAAAATAAGAAAAAAAAAAAAGAAAAAACAAAAGCAATAAATAGAAAGAAATACAAAAAAAAACCGCAATATAAAACAAGCAAAAAAAAAACCAAAAAATAGTTCTGTAAAGTTTTGATTTTTGACCGCGGAGCGGCCCGAAGGGCCGCTCCGCGGTCTATAGAGGTTACTAAACTTTTGTCCTCATATATATATGTGTATATGTTCCTGGAAATGCTGGGAACGGGCGAATTCTCAACGGATCTGGACAAACTTTTTTTTTCCTGAAAGGTAATACTGTTTTAGGAAGATATCGCCGGTAGGAAGCGGTCCCCGAGCATTTGAAACATTACTTTTTTGGGTAGAATGGCTTGAAAACTGCAATATAGCGTTTTTGCGCTGTAACACCTTTAATCTTGAGAATTGCACAGAAGACTTGAGTTTTTTTGTTCACAAGTCGTATATAGCGATTCCAAATATATGCTTACTTTTGAAAATGGTTGAGAAACCAAAGACTTTTAATCTTGAGTGACAAACTTTCACGCATAACAATAGCATCAATAATCAGTAACATCCGAACGGCTAAGAATTGAACAGAGGACTTGAGTTTTTTTGTTCACAAGTCATATATAGCGATTCCAAATATGTGCTTACTTTACAAAATAGTTGAGAAAGCAGAGACTTACCCTCATGACCAACTTTAGCACGGCAATGTCATCAATAATCAGTAACAGCTGAACGGCTAAGAATTGCACAGACGACTTAAGTTTTTTTGTTCACAAGTCATTAATAGCGATTCCAAATCAGTGCTTACTTTTGAAAATGGGTGAGAAACCACAGACTTGCCCCTAGGAGTGACAAAATTCCATGCATTCATATTGTAAGCTGGAAGGTGGTGCGCTCCGCGGTCACCTATTGCGCTTTGCGCCATATACTTGTTCAAAATATGTAAAATGCAGAGATGTGAATACTTCATACCCTTGTAGGTCCAAGGAAAAGTGAATTTCAGTTTTATGTGAATTTATTATGTTTTATGTGATGGTCCGTAGTGATTTAATTAATTGGAAAGTTAAATTTGTGAACGTTTTAGACCATTAAATTTCAATTGACTACAGCTGATAATTCAGAGCTGCTGCTTTTTTATGTAATCATAGCAGTAACCTCAAGCGGAAATTGACACCAAATCAATAATTCTCTCAAAAAACGGAGGCAGCAATCATCTAGATGTGGTGCACCGATTTTGTCGAAACTTAGAACATGTGTTCAGCCTCATGAATGATTTAGAATCTCTCGACTGGTATGTTAGTGCATTGAGGCCTCCTTAATGCTGGGCTTTCTTGGCTTAAGTGGTGTTTGGAAATTGCGCTTTAAGTAGGCAGAGTTAGGTTTTCAGTTTTTTTAACCAAACTTTACTAAAGAGCAATGATAGAGTGAAGAGAAAATCTAACAATGGGTACAACAATTTGTTATAAAAGGCGGTTTCTATCGGATTTTTGATTCCGGAATGACCCGAATGACCACTTCATGGTCTATACAGGTTCAGTTCAGTTTTCCACTTTTTCTCAGCAACAAAAACTCCAACAGCAACAAATCAAAAGAACAGGTTAATGAGGAAACAAGTTTTGCCTGCCCCTTTGAACTTGGCAGACTTGTATCATAGTTTTGGGGTGACAAGTTTTTGTGCATGAATGCGGAAAGTAGCAGGAGCAGACAGAATCACCTCATCAGTCAACCGATTCCAGAACGGCACAACTTGGTCACTGAACTGTGTAAGCCTTTACTTTGTGTCCAAGGCCTCTTGAGCTGAGTAATGCGGTAATTATTCTGCTGATGCCTTAGTACTTACCGTCTAGTCAGTAGCCCTGGTCTGTGAACTAAGTTATGATAGATTTTGTGAGTCAGGGTTAGATGGTTCTAGAACTGAGGACCGAGAGGATCGTCCTAGCCACTGAAGCCTCTCGAAGTATCCCGTCATTGAGAACTTACACTGGATATATGTCCTTTTTGTGAAAAAAGGTTGAACAAATTCTAACAAATTACGATCGGCCACCTTTGGCTGGTTCCACACTTGCGAGCAGCTCTCCAGAATTGGTCTAATATAGATTTTAAAAGCAGTAACTAGTTTTTTGACATTGAGTGAACAAAACAATGAAGACTGGTTTTATGAATCACAAGTCATATATACCGATTCTAAATCTGTTATTACGTTTGAAAATGGCTGAGAAACCACAGAGTTACCGTCTTGAGTGACAAACTTTCATGCATACCAATAGCATCAATAATCAGTAGCAGCAGAACTACTGAGAATTGCACAAACGACTGGTTTTTTGATTCACAAGTCATATATACCGATTTTAAATCTGTGCTTACTTTGGAAAATGGTTCAGAAACCACAGACTTACTCTCTTGAGTGACAAACTTTCATGCATGCCAATAGCATCAATAAGCAGTAGCAGCTGAACGGCTGTGAATCGCACCGACGACTTTGGTTTTTTTAATTCACAAATCATATATACCTATACTAAATCTGTGATTATTTTTGAATATGACTGAGAAACCAGAGAGATATCGTCTTGAGTGACAAACCTTCTTACTTTCTTTAGTTAGTTTAGTGTGGAGCCATCCGCAAACTGGACATTTGTTCATTTTAGATCCGTACTTATGGTAAGTGTTTAGTTAGTTTACTGTGGAGCCCTTCTGGAATCTGGTCAGCTGTTCATTTTGGAGCCGCATGTATGGTGTTTAATATTTTCTATAATGTTAAGGTTATCTATAATGTTAAGATTTTCTATAATGTTAATATTTTACAGCTTCCTTTTTAATGCCCATGTCATCTAGTATGATAGCAGCAACGCAGGCGCGGTCTTTATTGACATTATCTTTCCACTGCTTGAAAACACCATTAAGCAGCTTTCGTCAATTCCACACTCGCAAAAGAAAGTGGGTTTTTTTAATCACAAAATCTTTAAAAAAACATCATGGTCTCATAATGTGGTGGAATATCATCGTAGTGTAACTTCACTAGGCAGGTTGAGCTTGAGGGTCTGGGATACGGATAATGATAAGCATTGTTCAGTTTTGCAGTATTTGATTGAATATGTCATCAAAATGTTGTGCTTATAAAATCCCAAGATCGTTGTTGTAATTTACCACCATTAGTTTCAAAATCTAAGGCGCTGTCATGACATAAGAATTCAATATTTAGAGGAAAGGTAAATTTTCGATAAGGTCAACATTAGATAAGTTTTATGACATTTTATTATTATAAAACATAAATATATTAATTGTTAGCACAAAGGTTATCAAACTAAAAAATAAAAATGTGGGGTTTGTACAAAAACAAATAAGGGTTAAAAATTGCAATATTAACTTACATTAATGGGAGTGTTCTGCTGCCATCTTAGCTGTTCCTTTCTTATGTTTTTGTACATCATCTATAATAAGCACATTTTCATTCGGGCCTGTTTCCAAGTATACAATTTTTTTCCTGATTGTAGGAAGTGAGCTTTAGTGCCAGCCTTGTTCTGAAATATTTTAGTAGTGCCTCCAGTTTTTAGGATGCGCTCTTGAATGCTAGGCTTTGATTCCAATTGGATTTCACACTGAGGAACTACGTCCTGGTGGGGCATATTCACATTCAATCACATTTGCCTCTTTGCTTTGATTGCGCAATTTGATATGACCTTGTTGATTAATCAATTGATTTTTGCGCGGCCGCAGGCCGCCTCCCACTGAGGGCAGGGCAGTCAGAGCTCTGGAGGCCGGGGGGCATGGGTGCGGAGGCCCTGGAGCGTAGCCTAGCATGCGAAGCATGCTGGGCGAAGCGTAGGGGCCGTATCACCCATGCCCGGAGGCCGGAGGAGCTCTGGCGCCCTGCCCGAAGCGGCGGGCGGCCAAGGCCCGCTTATACAGTTACCCCATTTTTCGTCCGCATATATATATATATATTTGTGGTTCCGGAGCCCGTACTCTTCAGTTTTTCAATGAAATTGGCTGCAATTTTGCATGAAGGTCCGTCTGGCTGGTGGCTCAGGACGTTTTTTTGCGATCAGCGCCATTTTGCTTGGTTCTAGATTAATGGTCATAAAACCTCGAAAATTGAAGCACCAAAATTTTTATTTAATTTAAAGTAATATTATTATTATTAGAATACCTCAGAAATCAATTTTGTCAGTTATTAAATGACATGAAGGGCAAATGAAATAACATCTTTTGTAAATGGAATAACATGGAATAACATAATATTTGAAGCCCTATAGGCCTAAATGAAATAGGACAATTTGTGAAGCTTCCAGGCCGCGCATCTATTGGTGACAGCCGATATTACCTTGTCACTTAACTGAATATCACAAAGACTTGCATCTCTTGGCGGGAATCGTTGAAGATCATCAGTGATTAATCCTTCATGTCGAAGGTCAATTTCATCTCTAGGAATTGGTTTCCTAGGGAATATAGCATCCAGAGATTCCACATTTTGTAGTCCACCTTCTTTGTTAGTTGTCAGCCTATTCCAACGTTCGAGTGCTTCAATGCCACGAGGTCCAGGCCAAACGTCACTCATTGTGAAAAAAGTGTTTTAATAAATTTGAATTGATTTCTGATTTTAGGGGTGTAATCTAATTATATTCTCATTAAATAAGAACTCACAACAATATCGTTAATAAATCCCATAAAGGAAAAGCTTGTGATGACGTTTATTTCTTAAAAATCATAAACTGATGTAAAGACGCCATACATTAAAGGGCGACGAGGCTGATTCGTTCTTCATGAGGAGCTCAAGCGGAGGAAGGGTGGCCTCTGCTGAGACGGCGATGGAGTTTGAGCCTCTCAGTGAGCCTGTGATGAGCCTGTCTGCAGTGTGTTGCTGTCTCTCCAGGAGGTCCCAGTTGAAGGGTGCCATGAACGGTGTCCGGGCTGGTGAAACATAGAGGGCGACAGAGCATATGAATCTTTTGTACATACAACGCAGAGAGGCTGATCTTTTGTTGAGACTGCACACCATTGTCCCAACTTGGTTTCACTGAGGGATAACCATCCATTGTTAACCTGCATATTGCGCTTCAGATATATTTTGTTATTATTAAAAATGAGTAGTATATTCCCAAAATCGAAATTAATATTAACCATGTTTGATCTTTCACAGTGCCATCTTTTGAATGGTTTCTTATATATTAATATCGTTGATCTTAAACAAGTAAAGAAAAAGCATTAATAACAAAAAATAAAGCGGAGGAAGACGATGTTATTCTGCTATTGGAAAATATGTCATATACATCAATATTTACATCGATAGTTTGACGTTTCAATGTTTCAATTCAGGCTAAATAGTTTTATAATTTTTTTAACACTGAATGAAATAAATAACTGACAGTTAAAATATGAAATACAAAACATAATAGGGGCTTAATGAAAAAAGGGATAAAATTACTTTGTGGAGACATTCTTGCGACATAGTACAATTAATGGGACAACAGTAGGTCCTTGTGTAATGTGTTCAGTTCCATTCCATCCGTATGATGATATTTCTTTGAACATGTCGATTTTTCCAATGTACTCATGGGCCAGGGTCAATGGCCCATGAGTGCTGCTCCATCTCTTGCTTCTCCATCTCCTCCTCCCCCTTGCCTTTGGTCTGGTCCTTCTTCTTCTTGGCCTTCTTCTGCTTCTCCCCTTCTGCATCAATCACTCTTTTCTATATGTTGTTGTACTTTGATAATCAATAAAGCAACTCATCAGGAGAGACTGTAGCCTTGCGCTTTAGGGCATTGCAGAGGCTGGAGTGGGAGATGAAGAGGGTGATGCGCTGCTTGTTGCAGAAGACTATGCCCTTGTCGTCATAGATGATGTGCACCAGCTGTCGCGTTGGCACCATGAAGGGGTCATCAGGGTGGAGGTCCAGCCAGCAGGTAGGCTGAGCCTGCAGGCTTCTATGCTCCTGGTAGGGAAGACCACAGGCACAGCTGTCCACCTCCATCTCCACCAACAGTACTCGTGCATGCTCCCAGCTGATGGGCTGCAATGCAATGTTCTTGCTAGCAGCAAGTTGCTTTAGAGGAGAATGCACCTCTACAGGCCCTTTGCAGTCCTCCAGCACCCCCTCAGAGCCATTGTTGTAGAAGATGCGCTGGCGGTAGATGTCTGGCTGGGTGGGCACTGTGGCAATTTGAAGACTGTGGAGGTAGGCAATCTGGACCAGCTCCTGGTTCAGCTCACTGCCCGTAGAGCACTCTCCCCGCTTCATGCGCTTGACCAGCTGAGGTGTGATGGTGAACTGGAGCTTGTCCAGGAAGTTGACTGGGACATAGAGCTGTGACACCAGCTCCACCTTGACTGGCTGCTTGTGCTGTTGACCACCAGAGCTGAGGTTGCAGGTTGCCATTGCTGCTGGAGTTGGATGGAAGTTTTGCTGCAAATGAATGTAGTCTTACTAAAAGGCACCTCTTGTACACTGCTTTGAAAATGCGCAAGCTTGAATAATCACTGCCTTCTTGCGTTTACACCCCTAGGCTTGAGCATAAAAAGCATCAAATCCAGTCATTCAGCTCCTGACTACCCTTCTAGCTGAATTTGTCCTAAGACTAGAAGGTGGTGGTATAAAGAAATGAAGAATGGCAGCATCAAGAATCCCTGCAAGGTCCTCTGCGACAACATCCAGGGCATCAACAAGCTACTGGCCATCATGGTCATCATCCTAGGATTGCAGCCTAAAGAGGTGCTGGGAGGTGTGCTGCTCAAGGCTGACCACAATCAGGATGGTCCCACTCTCCCAGCCAAGTTCCTCAAGAAGATCTGCACCTACTACCACACCAAGCAAACCCTCACCTGCCACCAGAACCAGTCCATCACCATCAACCAGTACAAGATCACAGGCAACATCCCAGCTCTCCACATCTACATCCACACCATCAACAACCACAAAACCATCCACTGCAACAACCTCAAACCCAGCACTAACCTCTACCTCACTCTCTGCAATAGCCTCCTAACCTGCAATCCCTATGTCACCATCCACTGCACAGTTACTTTTTCTCTTCTAACCCTGAACTTTTTATCATTGCTCAGCTTTTCAGACCATTGACCCTTCCATCCAGCCCTCCAGCACCAGTTCCACAGCTGGCAGTACCAATCTGCTAACCTGGCTGGTGCCAGTGCTGGTGATATGCACTGTGGCACTTTTGGGTACACTGGCCTACCGCAACTATCACAACAACAACAATCAGTCCAACTCCAGCCATTCCAACAATCAGATCACCAGCCAAGCCAATGAGCTCTTCAGTCTCCTAGAATAATCTGAGGAAGAGCAGGAGGAGGAGGTGGAGAAGAAGGCAGAGAAGAAGAATGAGAAGGGGCATGTGGAGAAGAAGGAGGAGATGGAGTTGTGGACCTTGATGATGAGGTTACAGTCAAGCTCCCCAAGGAGAAGAAGGTCAACAAGAAAGAGGAGTAGATCTTCTGATTGCTCACTCTCTTACTTTTTGCTTCTTGTTGGCCCTTTGATACTTGTTGATAAAATGCACAGAAAAGATTCTCAATGGGTAACCAATGTGCATAACATGATCACAAGGTTGTAGAAAAATCAAAATAGAATTGAAAAGTGAGGTAATCTACAGCTTCCTCTTCTTCTTGCCATCCTGTCCCTCCTCCTCCTCCTTCTCCTCTTCATCCTCACTGCTGGACTCCTTTTTGGCCAGCATTTTACATCAGTGCTTTTCTCTTGACACTGCAGTTCAAAAGATCTCACCTTCTTCTTGGGGCGCTTGAGGTTCTTGGAGCTCTTGGGGGCCTCCTCCTCCTCATCCTCCTCATCCTCCTCCTCCTCCTTGTCCTTCTCTTCCTCCTTCTCCTTGTTCACCTTCCACTTGAACTGGGTCTCCTCAAATAAATTTTCCTTTATTTCTTGTCTATTCATCTAGAATGGTCACCTACCTCATTGGGAAGGAGGTGTTTGAGGTGGATGAGGAGGACCTCTTCCTTGTCCTCACTGATTATGGCCACCTTGTCCTTGTCGTAGAAGAAGTTGAGGAACTTGGCCCCCTTACCCTGCCCCTTCACATACTGGCTGAGGTAGCGAAGGTGTCAGTACTCAAAATCCTAAAAGATTCCTTTCATTTATGTCACATCAAATCCAACAAAAAGCATTTGGCAGAACCTTTTTGGGCCCTGTGCAGTAAAAGAACTTCTTTGGAGGGTCCTTCAGCACCATCTTGTACTTGTCTGCTGGGTGATGCTTGGAGAGGATGGTCTTGTTGAAGGCGTGGGCCAGGGCCAGGGCCTTGTTGCCCTCCCAGACTGGAGTGCTGGTCCGCCCCACCTTGATCCCCATCAGACTGCTCTCCTTGATCTGGTAGGTGCGCCCACTGCTGATGCTGGTGACCTTCGCCATTGTCTCCAACCTTGCCAGCTAGCTATCTGCAACAGGAGTGAAGGGCCTCAGGTGAAAAAACCTCTCTGATGAAAGATGATGCTGGCACTGCCAGAGTAGGCACACTGGTAGTACTGGACCATTTCCTTTGATGCTCATGTTGTAGCTCCTACCACGACTTTGCTACCATACCTCTCAGAGCGCTGGTTTTGACTTGCTTGAGTGCTACCATAGTACTGCCCTGTTGCCTCAGGAGAGGCCTACCACTGGTCATGTAAGGGCAGCCAGCATTAGACACATTTAAGCTTGCCTACCATCAATGCAGATGTGGCGCAGTTGGTAGTGCCCTTGGCTTTCAAGTGGAAGCCAAGGGTTCAAGTTCAAGAGACTTGATACCGATTTGCCATGTTCTGTATTTTGCTTTTTTATTTTTTTTTGATGTGCAGGTCCCAGCCCTTGAACCATTTCCCAGGGTTACAGTGGCCTGCCTCTGCACAGGCCAACATGCCCCTTCCTTCATCACCCACTCCTTCAACCTTCCCCTTACATAGGTATGCATAGCTCATGTGGTAATGCTCTAGCCCCAGTTCTGAGACCAGGGTGGTTCAATCCTCCCCCCTTGCTTTTGTCTTTCCTTTCTTCTCCAAACTTCAGTAGGGACTTGGTTGACATTAACTTTGTTTCAAAGTTTGTTTAGGTTACAGTTTAAGATGAGCATTTAGGGATGAGCTATTAGAGATTTAGTGTTAAGGAGGGATGATCTATTGGAAAGTGCAGTGATGAGTCTTTGAGATGAGCAATTAGAAAGTGAAAGTGATGAGTCTTTGAGATGAGTAAATGAGGATGAGCAATTAGAAAGTGAAAGTAATGAGTCACTAAAAGATGAAGTGTTAAAGAAGGATGATCAATTGGAAAGTGAAAGTGATGAGTCATTTAAAAGTGAAAGTGATGAGCAAGCAGGAAACCACTTTCATTTTCAATGGGACTTTAAAAAAGGCGGGCATTCAAACACCCGCACTGCTGATTAGTAGTATTTGGGGGGGGAGTAATTTGAGGGGGGGGGGGGTATAACCAATGTTGGTTGTATGGAGTGTAGGATCGTTTGGATGTCTGAAGTGGAGTTGGTGGTTGACCCAGCTATGTTCATATTGCTGTCGAAGACGATTTATATTCCAGTAACCACGCCTTCAACAGTAAGAAGTATAAATGCGATAGTTATGGTAGTGATTGTAACCAGCCGTCAGAAAATATGCGAGTCTGCGGCTCTATCCACTGTTGTAGAAGTGGAAGAAGGGTAGCTTCATCGCGACGCTCCACAGGGATGACAATTACATGATGACTGTTTCGCTCAAACATACCAAAAACCCAGGTACGTCTGACACCCCAAAAAAAAGCCCCCCCAAACAACAACACCCCCCCCCCCCCAACCCCCCCCCCCCCCCCCGATAATCCCCACAAATAACCCCCCCTCGGACAAAATTATGTTACAACGAAAATCATAAAATATCCAAAAAACCACAAAATACAATCAAAAGTCTCAAAAACATTATAAAATCTCCAAAAAAACATGCAAAATACAATCAAACGTCTCTAAAAACATTCAAAGTATCAGAAAATCTGAGAAAATTGCCTTCAATATTATAAAATAATGATATCACGGTAGTATTGTCTGGGGGGGGGGGGTGTATATCTTGGGGGGTGTTATTCATGGGGGGGTGTTGATTTGGGGGGGTGTAAGTCTGGCGGGGGGGGGGGGGTTCTAGGAGTCAGCCCATTTAACGTATCTAAATTGCAAAAAGCCTTTGGTTGTACAAAGTGGATGAAATTACTCAAATTGTGAATCTCCGATTTAGTGTTTTATTCAACGCTTGCACTTACAAGCATGCACACCAAGGTGATGAAATTGTTTTGATTCATATTATCATGAAATAGCATGGGATATAAGAGGATGAAATTAAATTTAAAACTCTTATTATGACATAATGCTTAATAATTTTTTTATCTTTACTTAAGGGCTAAGGGAGCCTAGAATATTTTGCCACCTTATGATGCTTGTTGAGATAGAGCTAAAATAAAAACTAAACATTGATTAACATTGAGAAAAACAATATGCATTATAAAGAAAAATATTATTTTAAATAATTAATTTTTTAGAATATTTCCAGTATTTCAGTTTTGCTACCAATATTACCGGGTGACCCGCACAAAAGTTGACAAAATTTAAATCATAATATCTCCAGCCCACTTGTATAAATTTGACACAATTAATGCATAAATGATCGTGTTTCAATATGTTCTATTTCATCATAGACAATTAAAAAGATGGTTAACACATGCATACCGCAATGATATACTGTTCTGGAAAAAAAATCTGCTATAGGATCTGTTTAATGAAACAGGACAAATGAGCAAATTACTATGTCAACATGACAGCTAATTCAGACCTATGTAGTAGTTGGCCTGGAAAAGAACAAGAGCCTGCACACTTTCTTCACTGAGACGATTTTGGCGGTCCTCCAACATGAGCCCCATTTGACTAAGGATATGTTCAGCGTCTGCAGAGCTAGAGGGAAGCGATAGTACGGATATAGCAAGCTGGCGGAATAGAAAGTATTGGTGAATGAGACTGGCCAGCTAGGAGGTATTGGGACATTTCTTGTCCTTGCTAGTCCACAATTCGATGCCCATCATGACTCAATAGGTTCATTACTCAATCTTTAGAGTAAACTGAGTTGAGAGCTGCAACGTTTCTCTTCAGGACTTGTGTGGTAGTCGTGGTAGATGGCTACCATGGCCTCGATGCTCATGTGGGCTCACTGATGTTTCAACAGCTACTCTGTTCGACAGGCTTCGGCTTCTTTTTGTTGACTATTTGACCTATAATGAAAATTTGTTCAATCATTTCGGGGGGGGGGGCATGTGCCCTCCCACCCGAAATGACTTCGGGGGCATTTGTCTAAAATGCTCAGGGGTAGCTCCGCCCCTTACCGTGCTTCCGCTTCGCTCGCACGGCTCCAATATACACCCCAGGACAAAAACTTTTCTGCAAGTTATATTATGTACCATTCAGTGTGGTCATTTGTATGACTTGAGAACCTGAACTTTGTTGATTGGGTGGCAATACTCCAACAAGAAAGATAAATGTCAGGAAAAAGTTGGGACGGAAAGTAAAACAAATGATGACCCCCTTGTCCTGACTTTCAAAAGTTGTTATGTGTTCCAAAGTACCAAGTCTTTATTATGGAAACTGATGTGCCTTTTGCTTCAATTATGAATGCCTCTGGACTTGATTTGCTAAATTGGTCTAATTCTGATCATTTTGGTAAAAAATACACAATCTTTCATAAACTTTATGTAAGACTTGCACCCTGCATCCACATCCAGATATGATGGACAGCTATACAGTAGTTAATGTTTAATGCCACTATTGATAACCCAGTCGGTTATTAACATCAACCTAAGTGCAAATTTAGTTTGTAACCCCACAACTCGTGCTGGAAGGCGGCAAGGCTTGCGCCCCAACCCAGAGCCTAATAGGAGGTATAAGTAGCCCCAATTAGCGCAGTTTCTGGTCCAGTCCAGTCAAGTGTTCGCTCCTCCAGTCCAGTCCTCCAGTCCAGTCAAGTTTTCGCCAGCTGTCAAGGGCAGTTCCGACAGTAGACAGAAGAATGGGCAGTTGTCGTCGGTTGCCCCTCTCCCCCTAGCGGTGAAAGCGCCACCGCCAAAATAAAAAAGATAATCCTCATATTTATCAAATCATATTATGTTAAATTGTCTGTAAACACATAAGCAAAAGTTAAAACGACATTACAAAATTTACAAGATCAACAATTCAGAAAGCAAAACAAATCTAGTAATAGCAACAGGAATTAAGAGTCAGAAGTCAAATCGAATAATTTCAAAGCAAGCATTTTTGGCTGTTTTAAAATGGCAATATGGAATAACAAAGAACTGTTGCATGATAAAAGAGAGTTGGAAAGTCAAATGGAAGAAATGAATTCAGCTCATCAGAAAAATCAACAGTTTGTACAAAATTCTTCTCTTTGTGTATTGAATAAATCACCTGAGAAACCTGTTTCATATGGATCAATTGAAGATCATACTTCAAAGAATTCATTATCAATGCAGAATGATACTTACTGGCATTTCAATCCAGGACCATACATTTACAGCCGTAAAGTTTTTGTAGGGGGTATTCCAGTAGACATGAAGCCTGAAGAATTACATGCAACTTTTGCTGCATTTGGAACAGTTATGCTAGATATGGCATCTGCTAAGCATCAACAATATTTTGACTCTACCTCCATAAAAACATCATTTTTAAGCCAAGGGTACATCTTTCTTATTTATGAAAATGCGTCATCTGTTGCCAAACTTGTTTCAGCATGTCATCACAAAATCAATGATGGTCTCTACATAAAGTTGAATTGCTCAAAACCCCGTTATGCTAAATATGTCCATGTGCGCCCTTGGAATTTAGCCGATTCAGAATTTTATGGGAATAAATCTAATTCACTGGATGTTAAATACACAATATTTCTTAGTAGTGTTCCAAGACCCATGAAAGCAGTTGAACTTGCAAGAATCTTGAATGAACGGTTTGGGGGAGTTGGTTATGCTGCCATTGACACAGATGGTTCCTTTAGCTATCCCCGAGGATGTGGTAGAATTGTTTTCTGGAATAATAGTGGATACCTTAAAGCAATTCAAAACAAACTTATTCAAATAGAATATGGTGGATCGTTCAAAACAATAGAAATAAATCCGTATAAAGTAACTGGTAGTGAATGCTGTTGTTGTGCTACATTAAAGACCACACACTTCTGCAAAAGCCCTTCTTGCAACGCATATTTTTGTGATCAATGTTTTCATGATAATCAGAGTCAATCTATGTTGTCTGGAATTCATCAGCCAATTATGTTGAGCAGTATGGGCTTGCCACATGATCTAACCATAATGTAAACCATTAATTAATACACACAATTTATAATACACATCGATTGTTAAATATGTGGATATAGCCTTTCGGTTTAAACCTTTAATTAACTTTAATTTTTCGTAGAACTTTAATTTTAATAAGTTATTGAATTAGATTGTATTTTTCGATTTATACGTGCATTTGATCATAATTTTTGTGTTTATGAACAAAGAGTATTCTTAATTTGTAAGAATTAAGTTTAAAAACGGTTAATCGAGCAAAATATAGGCAATTGACAGGTAAGTATTAATCATGACCACATGCAATAATTCGTAAAATTAATAAATTGATATTACCTGAATGTATTCAACACATTTATGGCGAGAATCTCATTGGATGAATTCGGATCCAGGCATCCCACATGCCCTGGCTGACACCCATATCGTTTAATGCTTATCATTTAGATGTGGTCATCATTTTTGGAACGTATTTTGGTAAATAGTGAACAATAAAAAGAAACTGATGGGTGAACATTGTCTTAAATTATGGCATGACAATGTATGATGTAATATTTTGAGTGGGAATAGGTCTTGTTAGTAGCGCATGGCATGCATGAGAGTGGTCATAGTTTGTGCCGGAATGGTTCGTCTGGCCCATTTTAATGCAGCAGAATCTGACCATTGTAAACATCATCCATGATATAAGAAGAAAATGATAAAGATGAAAAATGTATGCCACCAACACATAGCTGACGATAGAGCCAAAACTGCAGTGTACACATACATCAAGCTCATTCAATGCAAACAATACACTCACTGTCAGCTTTGGAGTGGGGAGTAGGTGGCGTGAGGGGAGTGGTGAAAGGAGGAGCCCTTGCCTGTACACGTCACAACACTCCGAGCAGTGCTCTCGCGTTAGAGTAGCATCCCATTTTTGCTAGTTTTTTTGGTTTTTGCATCGCATTTCTGCTTTTCCCCAGTGTTGGGGTCGGATGCGCCGCAGGGGCGGACGTACCTATATTTTAGGTTCAAAACCAGACGCACCTATATTTCGGAGATTTGATTTCATTCCACACACAGACATCCGGCGTGCATTCTGATGGCTGATCTAGAAACATCTGATCGTGCTAAATCCGATGGTCTGCTCAGTTTAGTATTTATATCACTAAAATCTTGCGCAATCGCGTTGTAGAAAAAGTTTTCAAATTTAAAGGGTCGGACGCGCCGCGTGGCACGTCCACCCCCAGGTCGGACGCGCCACGAGAAACAAATTCCTTCCCAAAACCTGAGCCTCCTGGGTTGTCTGCAATGGATTTGTGATATCCAACTGCTGTTCTTGGTGTAGAAATTAATGACAAAGCCAATGGTGTGCTCAGTTTTCAATTTTGTCAACAACATTTTTAGAAACAGATGTCCAAATAGTTGCAACATGTCCGACCTCTACAATTTTGGGGTCGGACGGGCCGCGGAGTTGCAAGGGAGCGAGTTGCAATTCATGAGATTTCCGATGGTGTTCTCAGTTTTTCAATGTTGTTAACATTTTTTTTAGAAACTGAGGTCAAATAAACCCTAAACAGCCGTAAACAAGTCGCGGCCTTCTCTTCTATATTTTCTTAAATCCTTTTCAATTCTGTATCAAACCATGCTCTCAGATATCCATCCATAAATCGCAGTATATCAAAAAATAGCTTCCTTGCAACTCTGTGGCGTGATCCTGATCGTGAGCGCAGTCACGCCGCGCAGCGCGTCCACCCCGGGGGTGGACGCGCCGTTACGCTACAGGGGCGATCGCACCTATATTGGACCTTTTGTGTTTAACTGAGCCGTTCTCAATTTTTTGTTGAAAAAATTAAAAAAACGGAGTAAACTAATTACGTCTAGAAACATTAAAAAACCTGCCAAAATGACAAGAAAATGACCTCAAATCGTTATTCAAATTTTTGATCCAAACTTTAGAGGCGGACGCACCTATATTTTTAGGGTCGATCACACCGCACCTATATAGGTGCGTCCACCCCCAGTTTCGAGTTACTTAAAGAAGTCTCTTTTTTTAACGATTCCAATGACTGATTATGCAATCTCAGGTCTTCCTCATCACAACGAACAAAAAAACCCACCCTTCCCTGCCCACAGCGCAAAATCGCTCCCTTGCAAGGGAGCGGTGCGTCCGTCCCTGTGTCGCGTCTGGTTCCAACATCAGTGTGGAAACCGGACACGCTGGTAAATTGGACTTGCCAGTAAACCGGACATGCCGGTATTGAGGTGTTTGTGGCATTTAAAAAGCAGACACCTTGGACACTCCCCCGGGTCCCACATGGCCATCCCTGACCTCTGCATCCCGCACACCGCCAGACCCTGCCTCTTCCGGGATGCCAGGTTCAGGTCAGGTTCGAGTGGCAGAGCTCGGCTCGGCTCCCCTTGTTTCTTCTTAGACGCGATGGGTGGCGTGGAGCGTGTGATAGGTGCAGAGGAGGTATGCTGAGCTAGGGCGGACGTCTGTGATGGCTCCCCAATGCTCGACTGTGACTGGGGCTCAGAAGAGAAGCCATATCAGCCTCCAGATTCATCAGTGGCATGATAGTGATGCAGGTTTGGCGAGGCATGTCATATTTTATGGAAAAGTGGTTGTCAACGGTGGCAAAGAGATGACGGCTGCTAAGATGATCAAGATACTCCATCCAAGAGCGCTTGATCAGCTCCCCGGAGAGGCGATCCCTGTAGATAAAGTGGGCTCACAGATGCTGGGACTTTATCCCGTGCCCTGGCTCCTCGAAGTTCTTGCTGGCAAGGAAGTCGATTGAGCATAGGGGGCAGAAGTTGTTCAGGGCCAAGTTGTTGTGAGCGCACATTGGCCTGCGGTTCACTGAATTCTCAATGCGCTGGAAGGTTTTCTCGGAGACTAGGTAATGACGCAGCTCTGGATTAAGCCTCGCCCTCAGAATATTTACCTCAACTGCTTTACTTTATTTTTACCTCATCTTTACCTAAATCACTTCTTTTCATATGTTTGCAGATGTTTTGTCTAACACCCCACACCACCCCTCCCACCAAATTTTTGAGCTGCCGCACAGGACATGCCACTGATGAATATATGTAAGTATTTATATATGTAAGCAAAAATACCTCAGCGGATTTGAACCACATTTGCTTATCTTTTCAGGAAATACCTGACATGTTGGCCGCTCCAGCATATATTTTGAGACCCTGACGGAAATCAATGGAACTGTGACAAGTGCAATTTTTTTTTGTTTTCAGTACCAAAATTACAAATTTCTGTCAATATTTGGAAAGTTTTCCAATTTTGTTGCGGATTATTGACATTCCATCCCACACCACCACCCCTCTCACCGAAATTGTGTACTGCCGCCCAGGAATTGGCCTGAGGACAGTACTAAAAATTCACCCCGAAAATCCCTAAGTCCCAGACTCCAAATTTCAGAAAACATAATGCAGAAAGCATAGCCACCCACTCTCGTTGTTCGCTAGCATTCCCCCACACTCTTACACCCTGCCTGCCACCTTCCTCCATCCAGTCCACCTCCTGTTCACTTACATTCCACTTGCGGCCGTCTGAGGTATGGCCTTTGCTCCCGTCTAGCGAAAAAACGTATAAACTTGCTGCATTTGAACACAAAGCGAATTATGTGCCACGTTTGTGGATCAATTATCAATAAAGACTAAAAATAGCCTAAATATATTAAATATACACTAAATATATTATTTACCTGGCAGAGTCTGAAGATGCGGCGGAAGATTCTGCGAAAGACCTCCAAGTCCAGGCTGGAGTAAATCTTGCCCCATACGTTTCTAGCAGTGGATTTATCCCCCCCTCTCCCCCCAGCAGGAGTAGAATTAGAGAGGTGGCTAGTGAAAGGAAGGACAAATTGAGAGGACTTTCAGGAGAGTCAAAGTGATGGAGATATTGCTGGGCAGGGGCTGGAAATGGCATTTCTAAGTCATCTGACTAAACTGTTGTGATGTGCTAGCATGCTCGTTCAGGAGCTCGATAGAGAAGATTTATTGCAGCCGGGAAAGTAGCACATGAGGCCAGGATTAAAATCATGGTCTAAAATCAAATTTTTGGAAATTGGAGTAACATACGAAAAAGAAACTTTCCTTGGCTGTTCTGATGAACTTCTTGCAACAACTGAGGAGCATATTTGTGCCGTCAAGTTCCTCATTGAAGGGGCCAGCACCTTGGTCCATAACTATAGTTTGCCATTTGATGATGCAGCCAGAAAAAAACAAAACGATAAATGATATTGCATTCTGAGCAGTTCTTGTTGAAGATGTTTGTGGCTGTAGGAGCATCACATTTGGAACACAAGCCGGATATTTCATTCAGTTTTGCTTTTTTTCTTTTTATCACTCGGTATGATATATGAGCATAAATGTATCATCAGAAATCATTTCGACATTAAGTATGATCATCGAACTAGTGTACATGTTTATAATAATGGGTGTCATTGTCAATGCAGAGAAAAGGCAGGCCAATTTAACTGCTCCGATGCACAAGTATTGTGGAATAAATGAGAACGGAACCATGTTTACGCCCCCAATTCATTCTCATGACTTTTATTGTTTGCTCTGCAATAGCTTCTGTTCATATGAGCTGCTCAATTTAAAGCGGCATCCAACACGACCATCTGTTTGCTGCAGCATAAAAGAAATGTCAGAAATGCCATATTTTCGCCTCAAACTAAAAGGGACATTAGAAACTTGCCATCAGTGTAATTTGAACCCTTCGAACCCTATTAGTATTTTTGAATTTGGCAACAATGCCATGGATGAGCTAAAAGCTAGACAACTAGTTTCTCTTGTGCATGCTGCTAACCATTTTAAATTTGAGAAACACATAATTAGCCCTGTTTGCATTGATTGTCATGCGGTCCCTTCACTAAAAGACAACAAAGCATATCTAGTTCGGTTGTTTTATTTGAACATTTCGCATTTGGACTTCACCAGAGATTTGGAACAACCCAAATATGTTTTAATGACAAATCTGATCAATCTTTTTAAACAGCTTGGTGGGCCCCTTACTGAGAATGATATAACATTTTTTGGACGTGATGAATGGATTGGAGTTATTCCAAAATTTGCATATTAATTTTGTTGTACATATGATTTTAGTCACAAATGCATTTGGATAAAGATACATATAATTTGTATACTCTATCCAGGAATGTAAGCACAGCAGTGATGTAGTCACAAATATTTAAACGTTTCGAAGTATTATCTCCTTCATCAGTAAAATAGATTTCTGACACTTGTCAGAACGAACATAATAATAACTATTACAAATAAATTACGCAAAGAAAAACACTGTAAAAACTGTATATGATTCAAAATTTTAGCTTGCTGTATTAGGTCCTGGTTGTAAAAGAGGTAGAACGCCATTTGGAATGTCATGCTGTCGTTGTACATTGGTTAGGTCTACAATTACCCGTGTTTCATTCATTTTGATGCATAAAGCCTCAGCCGCTTTGCGTTCATGTTGCTGGTTGCACCTATGTATTACCTTAGCAGAGTCAAATTCCGGTCCATGATTACTCCCTTGGTGATCCTTGAAAACGTTATGCTGGCTATTCTTGCACCAATTGCTTTTGTGTTCTTTGATTCTGGATTCTAGGTGTCTTTTGGTTTCCCCTATATACATCTTGTCACATTTGCATTTAATTTGGTATACTACGTATTTGGTATTTTTTTTTATTTTTTTTTTATTTAATTTTTTTTTCATCTTCTGGAATGCGCCCAGCTGCTCTACTTTTGAGCTAGGGTCTTATGATCATGAAACCTCGGAGAGGTCTGTAGCAGCAGTTCAAAAAAATTTCGAAACTCCTGAACAGTGCAATACTGCTACAAGGCTATCTTTGGGGGCTTATTAAAGCCTATTACAAACCAAAGAGCCATCAAAGACCTGTCAGATTTGCGCTGACATCTTCTGGAATGCGCCCAGCTGCTCTACTTTTGAGCTAGGGTCTTATGATCATGAAACCTCGGAGAGGTCTGTAGCAGCAGTTCAAAAAAGTTTCGAAACTCCTGAACAGTGCAATACTGCTACAAGGCTATCTTTGGGGGCTTATTAAAGCCTATTACAAACCAAAGAGCCATCAAAGACCTGTCAGATTTGCACTGACATCTTCTGGAATGCGCCCAGCTGCTCTACTTTTGAGCTAGGGTCTTATGATCATGAAACCTCGGAGAGGTCTGTAGCAGCAGTTCAAAAAAGTTTCGAAACTCCTGAACAGTGCAATACTGCTACAAGGCTATCTTTGGGGGCTTATTAAAGCCTATTACAAACCAAAGAGCCATCAAAGACCTGTCAGATTTGCACTGACATCTTCTGGAATGCGCCCAGCTGCTCTACTTTTGAGCTAGGGTCTTATGATCATGAAACCTCGGAGAGGTCTGTAGCAGCAGTTCAAAAAAGTTTCGAAACTCCTGAACAGTGCAATACTGCTACAAGGCTATCTTTGGGGGCTTATTAAAGCCTATTACAAACCAAAGAGCCATCAAAGACCTGTCAGATTTGCACTGACATCTTCTGGAATGCGCCCAGCTGCTCTACTTTTGAGCTAGGGTCTTATGATCATGAAACCTTGGAGAGGTCTGTAGCAGCAGTTCAAAAAAGTTTCGAAACTCCTGAACAGTGCAATACTGCTACAAGGCTATCTTTGGGGGCTTATTAAAGCCTATTACAAACCAAAGAGCCATCAAAGACCTGTCAGATTTGCACTGACATCTTCTGGAATGCGCCCAGCTGCTCTACTTTTGAGCTAGGGTCTTATGATCATGAAACCTTGGAGAGGTCTGTAGCAGCAGTTCAAAAAAGTTTCGAAACTCCTGAACAGTGCAATACTGCTACAAGGCTATCTTTGGGGGCTTATTAAAGCCTATTACAAACCAAAGAGCCATCAAAGACCTGTCAGATTTGCACTGACATCTTCTGGAATGCGCCCAGCTGCTCTACTTTTGAGCTAGGGTCTTATGATCATGAAACCTCGGAGAGGTCTGTAGCAGCAGTTCAAAAAAGTTTCGAAACTCCTGAACAGTGCAATACTGCTACAAGGCTATCTTTGGGGGCTTATTAAAGCCTATTACAAACCAAAGAGCCATCAAAGACCTGTCAGATTTGCACTGACATCTTCTGGAATGCACCCAGCTGCTCTACTTTTGAGCTAGGGTCTTATGATCATGAAACCTCGGAGAGGTCTGTAGCAGCAGTTCAAAAAAGTTTCGAAACTCCTGAACAGTGCAATACTGCTACAAGGCTATCTTTGGGGGCTTATTAAAGCCTACTACAAACCAAAGAGCCATCAAAGACCTGTCAGATTTGCACTGACATCTTCTGGAATGCGCCCAGCTGCTCTACTTTTGAGCTAGGGTCTTATGATCATGAAACCTCGGAGAGGTCTGTAGCAGCAGTTCAAAAAAGTTTCGAAACTCCTGAACAGTGCAATACTGCTACAAGGCTATCTTTGGGGGCTTATTAAAGCCTACTACATATAATTGTATTAACAGTTTAAAATTATAAACACCTCTTGAATAATAGGATAGCTTTAAGAGTTGCTTGAGAGTTCAGTAGACACGGTGAGGAAAAGCAAGATGGGTCAGTTCACGAATTGCTGGCTGTTTTGAACCATCTGCATGTGCTCCAAACATAATTGACCCATACTATCCTCATAACATTCCCTCAGAATAGAAAATATTTACAAGACTGCGTCTAGGAAATTGAAGTGGTTGTTTGCCAACGTAAGGCCCGTTTTCAAATTCAGTTACCCCCATGCGAACTGATCAGCAGCAGTAAGCCTAAATTGAATCTTGTTTCCTCCTCAAAATTTGACTGACCCAAGTTCAAAATCAAAGAAATACATATCATACAAGTATACTCTGCTCTAAGCCAATTGCATTTTAGTGTGCAGTTCAGTTGCTTGTTCTATAGTGTGCTAAAACAATGGGTCTTGTTGGGTCTTGAACTTGCTGGTACACAGGACTAGTTTCTTAGTTTCTTGGCAGGGTTCAAAAGGAAAATTGAATCTACATCTGCATCAGCTAATGTTTCCTTTGCTAAGTGCATGTTTTCAGCAGGATCACCTTTGTCTGATTGCTTCTACTCTTCACACATTTTCTTAAGCTTTTTGGACACGTTCTTCTTTTGGCAAGTTTTTCTGTGGCGATGCATCTCAAGCCGCCTTATGAGTTTTACTTTTTCAACTTCTTCGTCAGTTTGAAGTTTTGCACTTATATATTTGTCTATGAATGCCACAATCTCTTCGTCACTGTTTTCGCCTACTACTGGTGCCCGCTTCACCCAAAGTAGCATATGTGCATGGATAGAGCATACACCAATCATGCACCAGAATGCTGATCTGACGTAGCGCAACTTTAGTGCAGCACTCCACCGATTCTCGTCACAGTGCAGTGAGCATGGGTCCATCTTAATATACTTACATCATTGTCCTTCTGGTGTAGGAGTTGATTGCCGATGCATCTTGCAGCATCCAGTGCTGTTGGGTGTCGTGGACGTCCTGGTCCAGAAGCTGGTCCTGCATGGCTTTCTGTAGGCGCCAATTGACATGATCCTCATCGATATAGCATCCTCGGACCAGCAATTGGTACTCCATGTGAGGCTCGGCACGCTCAGGTTTTTGCTTCGTGAAGGGCGAGCAGCAGAAGCGTGTCCTTCGTGAATGTGGTGGCCTCGGGGTGTAGAATTACTGGCTTGGATTAATATCCAAGGCCGCTTTGCCCAAGGTATCATATCGCCGGTGGCACATCTGCTGCGATGTTTGCTTGAGGATGGCTGGGGCCGGTTCCATTATTGGCGCCAAAATGACGCCAGTGTGTTAAAAATGTCTCCCGGCGCCATTTTGTCCCTGGCGCCAAAAATGATGATTCCAAAATTGGCGCCATAAAATGGCGCCGGGGACACAGGCATGTCCACCGGTGGACATCCATGTCTCTCGGCGCCATTTGGCCATGTCTACGATTCCATTATTGGTGCCGGCTCCATTTTTTGGGGACAAGAAATGGCGCCAAAGTGCCACTTTTTGTCCCCTGCCTCTGAGGGGGAGACATAGCCCTGGAGACAGCATTTTCGGTTGGGAAAGGAAGGATGGGAGAGAAGGGAAGGACGGATGGTGTGCACCCGAACACCGGGCATTTTTTTTGAAATGTTATAAAAAACTTTTTAAATATGGCTCGGAGGACATTTAAAAAAAAGACCCCCAACATTTTGACCACCTCGCGTCAATTGAGCCTATTTCCAGTGCTCTCCGACGTCTGTATAACGAGCTACAATCTGCCAAACATTGCGAAAGCTGCAATTGGTTGTGTTGCTTGATAAGAGGGGCTTGGCGCTGCCACTCCGCTAATGCTTAGCTCGCGCAAGCCCAATACATTAAGCAAAAATAAGTTGCACTTGTAATATGGAACAGATTGAAAATCAACTCATTTATAATGCAGATAAAATAATGTTTATGAAGTTTAAACTTTGGAAACAATAAAATGATGCATTTTAAGTGCTAAATTATTGTGCTACAATCATACATAATAAGTGCTTAGAATATAGTTTACTGATCATGGGTGGACCATTAGTTAAAAGGCCTATTGCATTGACATATTATATATTAATAATAGAATTTGAAGACATCCAGAACAATGATAAGATGCAACATTGTGAAGAGTTTCAAAAGAATATGAATAAGAATCTGTTTCGAAACATTCCATGTTGAGAAAACTCGTGAGAAACTTGACAAAACTGGTAAACGTTACATACATGCTAACTTTATTGACGGGGATCCAAAAAGTCAGCTATTCATACTAGCGCAAGGTCTATTGCAAGATACAATTATCGATTTATATTGTATGATCTGGGCGCAAAAGGTTGTGGTGCTCTGTGACCACAAAGAAGAAGTGAGGGCGGGATGGACTGGGCTAGAGAGTCAGTAATGTGCAGTTCTTGATCTTTCAAGGCTGCAGGATATACAAATACCATGGGGCTGCAAGGGGGAATCATATTTGAATTGAAATAGATATGTGACAAAAGAGGCTGTGTATTTCGTTGACCTCTATATTGACGACCTCTAGATGTTCCTTGGAGTGGTCCTTCTGTAGATGGCGAATGAGCTCGTGAATGTATATGGCATCACCATCATGGAGGTGTATTATAATGGAGGGAAATGAATAATGGAGGATCTTATAACACTGTGAGGCGGGAGGGGGGGGGCGGAATGCAAAACTCCAAAAGTTATAACACATGGGGCTCTGAACGACCTTTTGTTGATGGCTGCTATGAGTCGTAGAAAGCACCTACAAAGGTGGTTGAGGGCTCAAAAAAATACCATTGATAGCTTTAAGCAGTGGTCAAGTCCGTTTTCTGAAATCTGCAACAGGAACAAAAGGCTCAAAAACAGAGGTGGCCTTTTTTCTGAATTTGTGTACCATACAAATCTACCCTGTTACCAGATATTTCAATCAAATAATGTTATTGAAGGGGTCAGAAATCAATTTATACAAACGATCTAAGCAATCATCTGTACTGATGAAGATAATGTTACAATGTTAAAATTATCCATCAATGCTTATAGGCGATTTAGTTTTGCATATTACTCTTAAATGGTGACATTTGAAAGCTTCTACTCAGTGTGATCCTCAGTGATGCCATCCCACTTGCAACGCTCAGCGTCCTCAGCTTTACTACCATCCTTGTGCGATCGCAGAGGAAAGAGTTTCCTTCCCCCACTCGCGCTTTCCCCACTCTTTGACTCCTTAGCACTGATCGTCCCAGCCAATCCCGCTGGGTGTAACTCATATCCACCCCGCCTGAACATATCCGACCTCTGGTCTCGTTATCTGCATGAACAAAAGGCTATAAGAAAAAATCCGGAAATAGTTTCTGTGGAAATGCGATATAAAGATGTCCCTAACCTCATTGTAGAAAACTTTCAGCAGTGTGAAATATAACCCTAGTGGATTTTATTCAAAACCAAGCAATAAAGAGCTCAAGCTGCTGTAGAAATCAGGTGTTTGCTGCTGAGAAAGGGGAAGAGCCTGTGCTGCCTGGTCTTTACTAGGAGCTCGTACAGAATGGGAAGAATCGAGGAGGCTGCCTGTTCCTTGGTTTTTTAACCTTTTTTGCGGACTTTTCTTTAATTCAAGACTAAACAATTCTGGTTCGAACTGATTATTTACTTTGTCGATTTTTGCAACATATATATATATATGAGATATATATCCCATATATATATCCCATATATATGGGATATATCTATATAAATCCTTCGGCCAGCTCCACGGTCAAAAATTACATTTGTTGCAGTAAGGTGTATTATAATGGAGGGAAATGAATAATGGAGGATCTTATAACACTGTGAGGCGTGAGGGGGGGGGGGCGGAATGCAAAACTCCAAAAGTTATAACACATGGGGCTCTGAACGACCTTTTGTTGATGGCTGCTATGAGTCGTAGAAAGCACCTACAAAGGTGGTTGAGGGCTCAAAAAAATACCATTGATAGCTTTAAGCAGTGGTCAAGTCCGTTTTCTGAAATCTGCAACAGGAACAAAAGGCTCAAAAACAGAGGTGGCCTTTTTTCTGAATTTGTGTACCATACAAATCTACCCTGTTACCAGATATTTCAATCAAATAATGTTATTGAAGGGGTCAGAAATCAATTTATACAAACGATCTAAGCAATCATCTGTACTGATGAAGATAATGTTACAATGTTAAAATTATCCATCAATGCTTATAGGCGATTTAGTTTTGCATATTACTCTTAAATGGTGACATTTGAAAGCTTCTACTCAGTGTGATCCTCAGTGATGCCATCCCACTTGATACGCTCAGCGTCCTCAGCTTTACTATTATCCTTGTGCGATCGCAAAGGAAAGAGTTTCCTTCCCCCACTCGCGCTTTCCCCACTCTTTGACTCCTTAGCACTGATAGTCCCCGCCAATCCCGCTGGGTGTAACTCATATCCACCCCACCTGAACATATCCGACATCTAGTCTCGTTATCTGCGTGAACAAAAGGCTATAAGAAAAAATCCAGAAATAGTTGCTGTGGAAAAGCTATATAAAGATGTCCCTAACCTCATTGTAGAAAACTTTCAGCAGTGTGAAATATAACCCTAGTGGATTTTATTCAAAACCAAGCAATAAAGAGCGAGCTGCTGTAGAAATCAGGTGTTTGCTGCTGAGAAAGGGGAAGAGCCTGTGCTGCCTGGTCTTTACTAGGAGCTCGTACAGAATGGGAAGAATTGAGGAGGCTGCCTTTTCCTTGATTTTTAACCTATTTTGCGGACTTTTCTTTAATTCAAGACTAAACAATTCTGGTTCTAACTGATTATTTACTTTGTTGATTTTTGCAACATATATATATATGAGATATATATCCCATATATATATCACATATATATGGGATATATCTATATAAATCCTTCGGCCAGCTCCACGGTCAAAAATTACATTTGTTGCAGTAAAATCGCATTTGCATGAGGTTAATGTTTTACTTTAATATATCATGCTGGGTAAAGACAACAATCTAAAATAATGTTAATTCTTTCCAAATTGTAAGCACAGTAGTGATATAGTCACAAATATTTAAACGTTTCGAAGATTAAACTTCTTCATCAGTAAAATAGATTTCTGACACTTGTCAGAGCGAACATTATAATAACTATTAAAAATTAAGCAAAGAAAAACATAGGAAATTGATGTTATTATACAAAATTTTAGCGTGCTGTATTAGGGCCTGGTAGTAAAAGAGGTAAAACGCCATTTGGTATGTCATGTTGTCGCTGTACATTGGTTTGGTCTACTATTACCCGTGTTTCATTGATTTTGATGCATAGAGCCTCTGCCGCCTTACGTTCATGTTGGTGGTTGCACCTGTGTATTATCTTAGCAGAGTCAAATTCCGGTTCATGGTTACTCCCTTGGTGATCTTTGAAAACATTTTGCTGGCTTTTCTTGCACCAATTGCTTTTGTGCTCTTTAATTCTGGTTTCCAGGTGTCTTTTGGTTTCTCCTATGTACATCTTACCACATTTGCAATCAATTTGGTATACTACGTTGGTCTGCAGCCTATTGTCATATTTGCATTTGGGTCTGCTGCCAAGCAAGTGCCATAGTTTTGGTCCTGTCGTTGGGATTATCCTAATGTAGCCTGGGCGTACAGTGTTCCTTTGTACCATAAGGGATTTCTCATTGAAGTATGGGGTTTTGACATTAATGCATCGTGTTTCATCGTTACCCAATCTAAAATAAATAATGTGCAATATGAAAATCAGAGAATAATCATTTTTTAAAAAGGACAAATAAAAATGATCAAACAGGTTAAACAAAAAAGAAAATTAAATAGTGTAAGTGAATGAATGGGTAGCTTCTGGTGATTTCAATATGGCACTTTCCTCCAGTTCTTCTTTACTATGTATTTTAATTCTCTGATGTGATAGACGGTTAATAGTATGTAGCTGAAGAACATGAACTGGTAGAGGCATAATCGTAATTCTTTGTGCTGGATGATCAACAGGTTTTGGGGGGCAGTTTATAATTAAGGAATCGCTTGGACCAGTTGCCATGCATTTAGCTAAGCCATGACTTAAATAGAATGACTCTGCCCAGACCCACGATTTGGCTTCTTCCTGAGACCGAGGTACTGCAGTACGAATTTGAGACATAGCAAGTGGTAACAATGCTTGTGTATTGGTTGATAGACCACTGGACATTATAGATTGTTTACTGTGGGTTGTACGTATGCTCCCGACCGCAGAAAATCCTGAATGCTCTGATGTTCTTTGAAATTGTTTATCTTCCGTAACCATCTTGAAAATATATAGCTACTCTGAGTCTTAGCGTATATTACAAAGCAGTTAAATGGTTTCTAATGGTAATATTTCTAATTGAAATAAACATAATGTATAAAACATGCTGCAAATGACATTAAGTGAGGTTTAGAAGGCTTGATATTGATGTTATCATTCTTCATTTAATTCAAATTTGGGTGTAGACAGTAGAGGCAACAATCCAAACTGAATAAAGAATAAGTGAATGGCTGAGGGAGAGCTAGGAGAGTGGTGATCTGAGAGCGCGCAAGTACTCTGCAAAGTTGGCCCGGGAACCCTGCAGCACCCGCTCCGGTATCACATTCCAGTTACCTACGACCCTTTGAGACCAAACTCTTGCCAAAAATGATAAATGTGGAATCACCATTTAAATCTGATAACATCCACCCTATTTGATAAAATGAAATATATTCAATCAAAATATGATACAACTGTTTCTCACTTCATACAACTGTCTCAGATCTCACTTCATACAACTGTTTTACAAACCATCAAGATTAGCGGGTGTTGCTTTAATTTTCATTTCTATGCATAGTTGTTATCCAACATCATTGGGTGATAATATAAGTGCACCAGAAAATGTAATTGATTTGTAATATCCAATTAAAAAAGGGTATGTTTGGTAATTTCGATTTAAACACTTGGACCTTTGCTGGAGTAAGCATCACTAAAATACGAGCTACGGATGCTTATATGAAATAAATATATGAAGCAGGGGCGAATCTATGTTTGGGGGGGGGGTACGGCGAAGCTCCGGCACGGGTTGGGGGTCCTAGAAGGAGAAATGTCCCCACAACCTACCTACCTGAAACTTTGAAAAACATGAGTCTTACATTGGTATTGGACTTGTAATATTCGATGTTTTAGCAGCATCATAAAGTAAGAGGCTTTTCTTTTCCAACAACTAAAAGTATTTTTGAGAGAGTCCATAGCCACCTGCTCCTAGCCCTGAACTTTGCTCACTGCTACTGAAAATATCATTTTGCAGCTTGGGCATGGCATATATGTGGCAATTTAGACCCTGAAAAATGCAATTAAGACCCTGATATTCATCCATATCGATCCAAAGTGAATGATTTGACAGTTTTTTGAATCCAAATTGAATGGCATAAACAACAAAGCATGTATTATGAAACCAAATATTCGACAAAACATTAAATTTTGAACCCCATAACCGGTTTAATGTTAGCCTGACAGAGTGATCAAATTCTGTTTGCAGTTGATGTCTTTGTGCTTGCAGAAACAGTTGGCTAAAGGTCTTGTTCATGTTGTAAATATAGTAGTACACTTGGTAATAGTGTACTGATAGTGAAAGTATTAAAAGTATTCAATTCAAAGTATTTTAGTACACTTCAAATGTTACCCCACTCATGCATTGGTCGGATTGTATGAATGTTTTTGGTTTTCTATTCCATTATCTACGTTACCGATGTATCGTATGACTGATGGACTCAAATCACATTATCGTTGTATTTCAATGTCAGTACATTCATACATACAAAACACTTTGCATTGATAAAGTTAATGTTATACTTTTAATTGATTCACATTAAATGTCAGAAATCAAAATTTTTAATTTAAAATGGCTTCTTCTCAAAGCGTTGCAGAGTTGGTCAGTGAAAAACCATGCAACTTTTTGGAATTGGAGGAAATGAATTTTCTAAAACACATATCACCAAAGATTTATAAGGCCACTAGGAAAGCAAATGAAAAAATGGAACGAACAGTAGCAGTCAAATACTATGACCTTTGTACAATGTCAAAAGAAAAAAGGGAACGCTTCTTACATCATGAATTATCTGTAGTAAAATCTGTTCAGCATATAAACATCTGCAAATACATCCACACAATATGCACACCCTCATCACGGTTTATTATCATGGAGTGGGCAATTACTGATCTACTATGCTACATTAAGACTTTTAAACCTATTGCAGCCTTATCTGCAAAAAAATGGAGCAAACAGTTACTCGATGCAATATCGTATTTACATCACCATGGAATTGTCCACCGTGGAATTAAATGTGAATCAGTTCTAGTCAAAAAGGGCTTGCAAAATATCTGCATTTCTGACTTTTCATTTAGCCGTTTTTTAGAATATGGATCAACTGAAGCACCTGTCAATACCTTGCTCTGCAATACACTTTGTGGTTCTTCTGCATATGCTCCACCAGAACTTCTAATGTCAACATCACCATATAAGGGATCTATGGTTGATGTCTGGTCTGCTGGCATTGTTATATATATAATGCATGTAGGAGGGTTTCCATTTAATGACAGATCACTGACACGATTACTTCGATCTCAACTCAATAGATGCATTTACTGGCCCCAATGTATTGAAAACAAGGCAAAAGAACTCATTATAAAACTGTTGGAGCCTGAACCTTCTAATCGTTTGTCGGCCGAAGTTGCTATAAACCACCCATGGTTTCAATGAATAATTGTTAATATTAAAATTTTTACCTTATATGCATTACTACTTGTTTTAGTATGTATCAATTACCAATATATCATGTAGCCTTCAGTGATTGACGTTGAATTATTTGTATCAATCACTAATTAAAATTTGCTTTATTGTGAATAAATATATAATATGTACGTAATATGCGCTATCAATATTCTAATGATTGATGAACTTCTCAGGCAACTTTAGTATCATACTACACTTTAGTACATTTTATGTATTAAATTAATTAAATATATTTGCAAGACACAATGTCACAAGAAGTGATGTATAAACAACAACAAAACATATGCTCAAATAAAACAATTGTAATGATCCTGTCAGTTTCTTGTAAAAAAAAGTTGGCAAAAACAAAAACAAAAAAGTTAAAAAAAGTTAATTTATGCTTGAACAAATATATGATGCAGAGCGCAATGGGTGACCACATAGGTATTAGCCCACAATATATTATTACTGTTTTTTTTGAGTCAACAACTTTATGCTGGAGAGAAATAGGCCTCGCCTCACGGCGCAGACCTAACATACAACAGGAGCCAGGCTTTGCAAAGGGAACTGACAGAAAGTATCAGATGCACTGGCCAGTATGATCATATCTGCTGCCCACGCCAGTTTGCGTCCAGGAGCTGCCGTGCCGCCGTCAGCATCCCCGCCCTTCCTCCCAGCACTTCACCTTCAGTCAGCCTATTCCATATCCCACGGCACCGGTGAGGCCAGCAGCCCGCCAGCACCCCACCCGCAAGGGAAGGCGCCTCTAGGTGATGCCGGCCCCGAAGGACAGATGCTGCTCTTTTGAAGAAAACTGGACAACCATGGAAATACATCTGGCTGAGAGCTTCTGGGGAGGAAAGAGATCTAGGGCTTGTGGAGAATTGGTAGGCAGCCAGAGCTAAAGGGCGGATAGTTGCAGAGGAGGCGAAAGAAGCAGAGCCGCTGCTTTGGGTGGGGGAGGCTGCGTTTGATGCTGATGGAAGGTCATGGGAGTTTGCAAGAGCCCCTGAGTCTATAGCTAAGCAGACTTTTTTGTAGAATCGCTGAAGCAGTATTAAGTCAGCAAAGATACGCATATCCTCCAAAGAGTCCCAGCCAAGAATAGCCCTGCGCCCTGAGTAGCCTAGCCCCCGCTGCCGGCGGTATGTTTGGAGAAATATTTGGCGGGAAAAGGATTTTTGAACTCGCTCAAGGCGCTTGATTTCTGATCTCCTAACAGGTGCCCATACTTGGGACTGCACTGGGACAAGTATGGGTGGATCAGTACACTGAAATCGCGCTACATGAGAGCGGTGTTCTGATGCATGTTTGGTGGTGCTACAGATCAGGCCATGGGTAGTTGCACTGCGCAGCTCTCATGGCCTGATATGTAGCAACACCAAACATGCGTCGGAACACCGATCTCACGTAGTCCAATCTCGGTGTCCTGCTCCAGCCCCATACTTGTCCCAGTGCAGTGAGGATGGGCCCATCTGAACAGTCCCACAGCGCCCTTCAATCATGAGCACTTGCACTGTGCAGCTCCCATGGCCTGATCTGTAGCAACACCAAACATGCATCAGAACACCGCTCTCATGTAGCGCGATTTCAGTGTACTGATCCATCCATTTTTGTCCCAGTGCAGTGAGGATGGGCCCATCTGAACAGTGTCACAGCACCCTTCAATCATGGACAGTTGCACTGCACAGCTCCCATGGCCTGATCTGTAGCAACACCAAACATGCATCAGAACACAGCTCTCATATAGCGCGATTTCAGTCTATTGCTCCACCCATGCTTGTCTCAGTGCAGTGAGGATGTGCCCATCTTAACAGTGCCACAGCGCCCTTCAATCATGGGCAGTTGCACTGCGCAGCTCCCATGGCCTGATATGTAGCACCACCAAACATGTATCAGAACACCACTCTCACGTAGCGCAATTTCAGTGTACTGTTCCATCCAGTTTT